>CAMXCT020005379.1:178026-278046 GCA_947184155.2 Cladocopium goreaui | reverse complement strand
ACTCTTTCCCTGCCTAACTGTTTCTTTGCTAACTCTTTCTTTGACTAACTCTTTCCCTCACTAACTCTTTCTTTGACTAACTCTTTCCCTGACTAACTCTTTCTTTGACTAACTCTTTCCCTGACTAACTTTTTCTTTGCTAACTCTTTCTTTGACTAACTCTTTCCCTGACTAACTGTTTCTTTGCAAACTCTTTCTTTGACTAACTCTTTCCCTCACTAACTCTTTCTTTGACTAACTCTTTCCCTGACTAACTGTTTCTTTGCTAACTCTTTCTTTGACTAACTCTTTCCCTCACTAACTCTTTCTTTGACTAACTCTTTCCCTGACTAACTGTTTCTTTGCTAACTCTTTCCCTGACTAACTGTTTCTTTGACTAACTCTTTCTTTGACTAACTCTTTCCCTCACTAACTCTTTCTTTGACTAACTCTTTCCCTGACTAACTGTTTCTTTGCTAACTCTTTCCCTGACTAACTCTTTCTTTGACTAACTCTTTCCCTGACGAACTTTGACTAACTCTTTCCCTGACTAACTGTTTCTTTGCTAACTCTTTCCCTGACTAACTCTTTCTTTGACTAACTCTTTCCCTGACGAACTCTTTCTTTGCTAACTCTTTCTTTGACTAACTCTTTCCCTGACATTCTAAAAGTCCGTAACACGGAAGTTTCTCCCCCTAAACTTCCTTTGATCATATATCCATATAAAATCCCTTGTTGTAAGATTTGGATCATGCCAGGAGCTGGGCGAGGGGGGGCTACAAGAGGTGGGATGTTGGTGGATTTGATGAAAAATAGAGATCTTATCAGAAAAAAAAGGGTTTCATCATTTACATTCATTTGCTTAAATTCTTATCATTCATGTCATGGTAATGGTGATTGTTTCATGAAACGTAAAGATTAAAGCCAATGAATATGAAAAAGATGTTACTATAAACCAAGAATCCTTGTGGGATATGATATAACGGGAATATCACCAACAATCTGTTGGGGTGTAGATCTGGGGAACTGGGGAGTCCCCATTGAGGACATCTTTGAGTACCATTTTTTTCAGACAAACCCATATCCAGTATGATTACTATGACTACTGGGTACTACGAACCTTCGGAACCTAGTGTTGATTCTTGGCAAGGGTCAGGTATGAAACCATCCAAACAAGGGATATCTCTGCGAGTAAAATTGATGGTCTTATGTTTTTGCTCATCCCTACTGGTTTTTCGCATTTGTTGGAATGGGTGGCTCAACCACTAACAAGAAAAGATTCAGCAAAACCTTGGAATAGAGTCTATACATCGAAGATACACCTGGGATTCGTGGTAGTTATCCCAGTAAAAAGAGTGGATTAACCGAAAAAAACCCTACTTATCCCACTTTTTAGTGGGATATAAGCCACTTAAGATTCGTGGCGAGTTCGAAGATATCGATGGCTGGCACCCTGGTTTCACCCCTTGGTGCGACGACTGGGGTTTCCAGCCACCATGATATTCCTATTGTTTTGTGGTGGCCATTGTCCTGAAAAAATCTCCAAAAATCATGACAGAGACCATCCCATATAAATCACAGATGTTTCCGGTGAAGAAAACATCCCCATATGTTGATGCGAAGTGACCACTAAGAACTGGCTGTTTTTTTGTGTCAGGTCGCCCCTCGAGAGCCACGGCGGCTCTCGCCACGGCTGGCTCGAGGCTGCGGTTTGTTTGAAAACACGATTGTGGGAACTTTCCAAAAGCACCAGACATTTCTCTTGTGAATCAGCTTGAATCACCCAAAAATCAGAAGACCTGGCTAGCCCATAGCTATATATATACCCTCTGGTTATTTAACATAGCCATAGCCATGATTTTTATGTTTTGAATCCAAAAATCAGAATCTCTGCGCTGAATGTTAGTGGAGATTCCAAAGATTCAGGTTCGCCGACGGCACAGGGCCGGGCGACGGCGGCGACGACAAAGGAGGCCGACAATACGGGAATCATGGCAAAATACGGTGGATTTCATGGTGAGCATGGGAAGTAGTTGATTCTGGTTGATTGGTTTATGTGTATATATATATATTATACCATTTGGTAATTTAACGATATTTAACATAGTTATGGGAAATCACCATGTTTGGTAGGTAAATCATGGTAATTAAATCATGAAACACCGAAACACCATGTTCCATAGCTATGTTGAATTAATAGAGGGTAAATCCACAACAATTGGCATGTGCCATGTATGTTGTACATGGTACAATCCACAAGAATTTGCAACATAGTGGTTTAACTCATCAGAAAGAGATATGTGGATTTAACCAGCAAAAGTCATGGCGATCTCAAGCGGATGGCTCACCATGAATTAATGTAACGATTTTAAGCAACTTCTTTTGTCGACTTTGCTGGGATTTAAGCAGCCAAGTCATGTAACATGAACCAACTGACTACCCTCTGGTAAACGTTAACAAAAAACTATGGAAAATCACCATGTTTAATGGGAAAATCCACTATTTCAATGGCCATTTTCAATAGCTATTTTGACATAACCAGAGGGTAATGGGAATATTAGGGGTTGGCTGAATGGAATATGTCATGAATATGTCATGAATTGCCAGGCTCTGAGATCTGAATCCTGAGATGTGGGGATAAATTTCACCAACTTCCTGAGAAACCAATAGAAAATGATGGGCAAATAGTCTATGATTTTCACATATTAGTGTATATTTGAAATGGGGCCATCCATAAATTTCCAGTGAATATTTTGTGTTTTTTATCTTAAGCATTAGGACATACTTGTATGATTCAACGCATGTTTGCTGTGTATTCCGCAAGATTACCGTCAAAGATTCGAGTTGCACGGATTTTTTTGCATCCAAACCGTTGTCTTACTGGTGCTTAGCAGGGAAGTAGGGAATGATCCATAATCACTAGTAATAATCATCCCATTCCAATCCATTCCCATCCATTCCCTACTAAGCACCAGTAAGTTGTTTTTGTACCGCCCAATCGATAGTGCTTTTCATTTATTATTTGCAGGTGAAAACCAGCTGGATTTGGGACGACTCTTGGATGTACCCCCCAAACAAAAGCAGGATCCAGTATTGGACTCCTCAAACCATTTCCTGAACCCTGATCATATGTGTTTTTGAATGATATTAATCAATTAAGCAATATTTGTTATCATTTTTCTAGTTGATCTTATTTGATTTTAGTTATTAGGATGGTTGGTTCATGTTATGATTGGCTATACTTATTTGCCCTCCAAGACTCCAAGTGTTTCGTTATAGATTTGGAGGTTTCCTAAGTCATGGGGGCACCCCCCAAATCATCCATTTTTATTTTCGGATTTTCCATGAAGTAAACCATCCATTTTGGGGTATCCCCATTCTACAATGTGGGGCCATCAAACGTTATAAGTTGGTTTTGTATTCGCCCATGAATACTATAGTCATAAGATGTTATAAGAATCATAAACCCAGACGTTATTGAAGTTACCCTCTGGCAAATCACCATTTTCAATGGGTAAATCCACTATAAATGGCCATTTTCAATAGCTATGTTAAATTACCAGAGGGTATAAGCAATTCATAACTTGGGGATCCCATGAAAAAAGAACCCCCCTGCGATGCCGTGCATGGCACAGGGCAGTTTGCTGATGCGCGTGGCCTCAATCCAGCCAGAGATGGCGAATGACCTTGCCAGGCCGCACATGCACTGCTTGGGGGTGACATATTATACTATATCACATTTTTTGTGATCAAGAAGCAAAAGACTGTAAAAATACATATGATATGTATAACATATATATATATATGCTTGTGTTATATCCCGTACTTGGATTACCATATTATTGCCCCACAACAGCAACTGGGATGGTGCATCCAAGTGGTGTTTGCGCAGAAAGTCTGGGGAAAAAGCATTGCCAATCTGATTTGGATATGCCACGGTGGGTACCCAATCTTCTCGGATCTTCTCGGATACAATAGATTGCTGGTTTTGTATCCAAGAAAAATCTCCACCCACAGATTCTTGCCACATCCGGACTCTTCTTGAATATAAACTATATGCCAATCAATAACCACTATATCCATGAAGTGTGTGGTGGATATCCCAAGTCTAAGTTGATGTAAACTCCCTTCAGTAGACAATGGGGGACACCCAAACAAGACGGATGACTTGCGTGACCAGCGGGCTGGATTCTCTGGATTTTGACCAATTCCCAGCAGTGATCTCCCCATGCTTAATCGATGTTTGCTCCACGGAGTGGCAAAACTCCCTTGTCATTCCTTGTCACATGCAGTCGGTTATGGCTCCACATTGTGTGTTTCCAAGCACCAGCCACTTGTGGGCCTATTTTTCACATACCATCTTTGAGTTACACCCAGCTACATTTCCAGGTCAAATATCACGTTGTTTAGTTGAAATATATCGACCCCTGAGCCCCACCATGTATAGCATGTGCAGGTAGGTCTAGTAGAGGTATGCCTTAGCTATGAGTCCATCATGCCCAAAGTAGATATCCCCGATATGTACAGTCATAGCACTACCTATGTAGAAGCGTTACATAGGTAGGGTAGCCACTAATTAGAGTAGAGTGTAATTCCATCCTAACAATAACCTGGGTGGGTCATTTACACGTCTACGACGTTTGTGGCTCAAGCGCCTTCGGGAAAAGGCGTTTGGTTGTTTTGTTTGATGCAGGTGTTGCCGGATTGGTTTCCCCTTTTCGTTTGAGTTTCCGGTTCGACCCCCTGTTTCACTGGTTATCAGCCGTAAGGCTTTTGTTGGGGAACCTAATCCGGTAAAACTTGCCATAGGCCCTAACTTTGTTCTCGCACTTCACTGTTCCTTGTTGCATGCCCTCAGAAGGATCCGGAGAGGTCGCTGACGATTCCGTCGCGACTGAGACGCCAGCGGGTGGAGCCGAGGCGGTCGCATCTGCCGCAGAAGACGTTGAGCAACCAGCTCCGTTGCCTGCCGGATCGATAGCTGAGGCCTCTACCTCCTGGGCGGATCTGTCTGAGGTACAAGCGCCCGCGCCATCTGGTTTCGACTCCATTGCGACAGACTCTGCAGGTCCACAAGGACCACTGGTAGAGGTTAAGGAGGAGATCCACGAGGCCGAGAGCATCAGTGCAGTAATTTCAGCGATTGGCTTGCCAGAGGAGGTCGCTGACGATCCCGTCGCGACAGAAGAGACTGGGGTTGACGCTTCACTTCAAGATCAGTCATTTTTGGAACCACCTTCTGATTTGGGTAACCCAGCGGAAGCTGCTTTCACGGACATTGATCGAGCAAAAGAAGAAGGAGCAGATCTTCAGCAAGAATCTTCAACTCTTCTGGAACAGGCCGAGTGCGAAGTTGATACATCAGGTTTTGCAGATCCAGTTGATTCTGCCGACATTGATTTTACAGGTGACGACACAACCGTAGTTGCTGAGGTTCCTGAGGCAGAGACCGAAGGTCTAACTGCCGACGCCGTTGCATCCGAAGCAGCCGTTGCATCCGATCCTGTGGTCGCTGACACATCCGGTGTCGCGACAGAAGCCAACACTAGTTGCCCCGATCAAATAGTCCCACCACCAACTAGCCCTAATCTTGTTGACCCAGGTGCCGATCCTATCCAAGTAGGACATTCCCCCGCTAGTTCATCAACAGCCCATCGACCAAGGGTTCGATCCAGCAGGGGCGGTGCTCAAACTAGGTGGCAGGAAGCAAAGCGAGCTTGGTGGAACAACTTCGAGGCATACCAAAATTGGCTTTACCATAATTCCGGAGGGGATATCGTAGGTGGCTTTTGGTTAAGAAAGATTTCTTACGAGCACGCCGACGAAAGCACTCGCTGGTTGATAGCTCTTCATTCAAGACTTGTTGAGGAGTTCCCAACATCACAGTGTTTAGCTTTGGCCTACCAGATCCTCATCCCTTACAAAGAGTGGGCTCACATCCACGGGTTGGACAGGCGTAGAGGTACTGCCCACGCACAGCAAGTGATTGATTCCGGTGAATTACCTCCAAAAAGGGTCATTAACCAACGAATCTTAGGGGCAGAGCACCCACGCGCAGAAGAGTGGGATAGGTATTATAGATACATAGGCCCACAGCAGCAACCCCGTCCAAAGGTGGTTAGGCCTGCTGCCGCAACACCCGTTGCTGGCGCGGCAAGTGGAGGCACAGATCCGACTCCGGTCCAGCAAGGACCCAAAGAGCCTGGGCATCCACCGCCAAATTGGCAACCCTCTTTGAGGGCACCAAATCATCCGGTCCAACCGCCGCGTCCAAGGGTTACTGTCTCTGTCCATCCAGTCCCAAAAGCCCCAAAGTCAGATTCTCAAGGGGTCGCTGCCTTTGGGCGCGACGTAGCACCAGTCCCAGTAGCCAGCCCTGCTAAGCCACCAGCTAAAGCTAGGCCCAAAGCTCCTGATTCTAGTGCCACAACCCTTGCAGATAGAGTTCGAAGTTTGCCACCTCCACCTAATAACATCGCCCCTAGTCCGCCTCCTCATAAGCAACCGCCTTTACCACCATTACCACCTCCTAGTACACCACCACCTGGTGATAATTTTCCACCACCACCATCTCGCAGTTCCCGACCAGCAGAGGCGCGAGAAGAGACTGCTCCGGAGGATCCCAACGATCCACCGCCTGAAGAGGAGCAGTGGGTGGAGGAAGAGGAGGAAGAGGAAGTTTTTGAGGAGGACGAAGTAGTCGAAGTTGAGGTTGAGGCTGAAGCAGAACCCGAATTCCCTGACTTTACAACAACTGAACACGGCCGTGAGGTTTCCACGCGCCGTCGTAGGCCTAAAAGAACTAGGTCCAATCCGCCATTGCCTGTCAATCTAGTCCCAAGGGAAACCCGTGAACGAATTGAACTTAATCAAGAACTTTATAGAGCCCGAGCCATAACCGGTGTTTCTAGAAGACCTCTTGCTTTAAGACCCCAAGTGCACGGTTACCCCGAAATTAGAATTGACTCCGCTGGCACCTGGGCTAGGGTCGCTGATCCTCCGATCGCGTATGCGCCACAGACTTTGCCTTTTATCGTTCCTCACGCCGAGGCACCAGAGCTTGGGGTCAACCCACACGAGCTTCCCGACTCGTTGTGGCGTGATCCTGCACTTAGATCCCATCGGACTGTTCTTGGCTCAAGTAATTTAGACCCCAATAGTGTCTATAATATTTCCACCAACAACCCCGAGACCGAATCTGAAGGCTCTGAAACCGCTGAGACTCGAACCGCCAGGTTTGTTTCATCAGGTCAGGCATTTGTCGGCCAGCAAGAACCGTTCGACGCTGGCTTCGCTGAGCGCACCCCTGCCCGTCCAATTGAGTCTCCACCAAAGAGACAGCGTCCTAATATAAGAACCTCTCAAATCCAACGTGATAAGCCGGCACAGCCTAGAAAAGATCCAGTTTCTGCTGCACCAACACCACCTGCAGCCCCTACAGTACCATCTTTGACTGTTCCCCCATTAAGCAGTTCTAGTAGTTCAGCTTATCCTCCCTGGAGGCAGTCCTTGCAAAGTGCTGGAAGTGGGGTCGCTGACACCGCCCGTGTCGCGACAGAGACTGCAGCAGAGCCAGCCGGCTCTCCCGTTGCGCGATCCAGATCAAGAGCACCCTCAGCCGAGACTGCGCCCGCAGTTGCTGCCAGAACAAGTAGGGGAAGGGAAGTACCAATTTCAAATAAGATTTCATCTAAGTCTCGCAAAAGAGCTAGTTCCGTTCCTGTGCCAATCCGTGCAAAGGGGGCTGCTGTCCCCGACACGCCCCAAAGGCCAGAACCCTTACCACCAGCTCCAGAGCCTAAGAAGAATCTGCCGTGGAAGCATCCGCCTGTGGCATCTGCAGCACCCGCTGCACCTGTGGTAATTCCCCCAAGACCTAATAGGCCAGTTCCCCCTAATCCAGCTAATCTTAAGCCCGTAAAACCTCCTCCGCCAGGAATCGAGAGGGCAAGACCTGCTGGCCAACCGTCCCGAGATCTACCTCCACTTGATCCCGAAGGACAACAGCAACAGCAAGAGGCACCAAGCTCAGGATGCCTGAACCAACACCAGATCGGCCAGAGGGGGTCGCTGGCTCTGTGCCGCGACATTACCAACAGCAACCCAACTTAGTCTCTAAGGTAGTCCACGTTAATACATCCAACATAGTTGTTTGTATCGACTGGCACGATACCATTGACCAAGCTCTCAACCCCATTGGTGAATTGTCTTCCCATTTAGTTGAGAAGCTTCGGACATTGACTAGGATTGCTGGTAATCAAATTGAGTTCCACATTGTCTCATACGCCGGCCAATCTAAGATTGACAGCACCAAGGCCGGTGCTGAGCACGTGATTAGCCAATTGATCGCAGAAGGTTTGCCGTTTAGAGAATTGCACCTGGCTCGCTATCCGTGCGGAAGGCAGGGCAAATCATCTATCATCTCTGCACTTCAGGCACATTGTCTCATCGACGACCGTTCCGACATCCTGAACGAGTGCAGGCAACTCGGCATTAAAACCATCCGATCAGAGGGGCGTCCTGACAAGGAACTCTGCTGGATTGCAGAGGTAGAGGACTGGATCCGGCACGAAGGGGTCAGCCAGATCCTGCACGCCCGCCGTCCAGTTCCTCTTAGGACCGATCAATTTTACCCCAACTTCGGGGGCCAGGACGATAGGTCGCTTTGGTAGACCCTGGCACAAGCCCAGCGGTTCTACAGCATCCGATAGGCATTCAACGCCGAGGTAGCTGAGCTTGCTCGCTACATTTCGTCGGTCTGTCCTTGTCGCTTGCCAAGTGTCCTTTGTCCAATTGCCTTTTGCCTTTTGTTTTTAGTTCAGTGTTGTTTTGCGGTCAGAGCTAGGGTCATTACCGCTAGCGAAGCCGTATTGCATCCGAACTTCGACACAACTTGAATTAATTTCAATTGCACTTTATTATCTTAATATCCAACTTGCGAAGACATTGTTGGTTGAGGTAGTATTGTGCTGCATTGGTCTTTTGTCCCATCACTGCAAGATCTCTTGCTTGGGACGCTGAGCAAAGCTCGCGTTGGATCACACAGTTGCAGTTGAGCGCAAAAGTTCAGCCGAGTTTGGGTCAAGATGTCAGGCATTTCTCCCCCTTCTGATCCTAGTTCGTCTAACAGTAGGTCAAGGAGTAGTCCTGAGACATCTAATCCAAATGCAACAAGGGTCCCGGCGGTTGTTACCTCCCTGGTTCCACGAAGAATCCAGTTGCCTTCTTCTAGGGATGCCATTCGTGTTGATGATTCGTCTGATACTAGTCTGGAAGCATCTCAACATAATAGATTTAGGCAAAGGGGCCCCCATGGTCCAAACCCAAGCAATAGTCCTGATGAAGATAATCCTGTAGACCTTAGTGCAACCCAAGCCACTTTCCTTGCGGGTGCTGCTGTAACCCAAGCGCACCATGCCGCCACTATCGCAGACCATGCTAGTAATGTTGCTATCCAATCCCAATTAGAAGCCTTCCAAGCTAGACAAGTCATCGCACAGCAGCAATCCGACTTTGGTCAGGTCGCTGCAGAAATGCGCGACGCAGCGACAAGGGCCATCTTGCACAACCAAGAGGAAGCCTACGCCGCTTTGGCTGAGAGGGACAGGGATTCGGAGTTGTTTGAGCATAACCTCACTCAACAGGCCCAACAATTAGTTTTGGGGGCTAGGCAACAGGCTCAGCAGGAAGTCTTAGAGAGTCAAGCGGTTTTGCAACGGGAAGCCCAACAATTTGTGGAATCTAATGTTAGACCACTTCAACAACAAATCAATTTGGGTAACCAACAATTGGCCACTCGGGAAGTTGAAATAACCGAAAGGGATACTAGGATTGCTCTCCTTGAGCAACAGCTGGCAGAAGCCAGACGCCAAAACAACTTGGCTGTAGCATCCCCGGTTCCAGTTTCCCCCATTTCAGGTTCTGCCCTTATGGACTTACTTGCGGATCCTCCCCAAGAAAACATAGGTCAAAGGGTAATTCCTGAAGATGAGCAAACTATGGAAAACTTCGATTTGTTTGAAGGTTATGTTCCAGCTCCAGTTCAAACACCAGATGTTCGTTCTAGGCCTTTTGGTTCCCCACAAAATACTTCAGCTCCCCTGCAAGAGGTCGCAAATCCAATGGTTGTAGAGGCAACTACTTGGGCCACCCCCGGGGTTTCTGTTGGTCAATCATCCCATGAAGTAGCACAAAATGTTGTTCCGACCATGCCTCAATCTTTTCACCCTCCGGGTGCCACACCCGTGACTGTTATGGCGAACCCCCAACCTGCGGAGTCGGCAGTTGCCAACTTGTCCATGCCAGCAAATGCCATGGTACCTAGCGCTAATGTTGCAAGTGGTTCGAATCCAACAGAATCAGCTTTAGTCCAACAACTTTTAGCTGAAGTGAGTAGATTGACCAATGCATTGCAATCGCAACAACAGCAACTTCAACAGATGCAACAACAACAACAACAACAATCTCAGCAGCTTACTGCCCATGCACCCCTGCCGATAGCACCTCCGTGCACGCCCCCAAAGGGCGCTGCTGCTAGCGCACCGGGCTTAGGTCCAACCAATGCTAGTGCCGCGGGCACTCCCTGTGCAAACTCTCGTTTTGGGTCCATAGGTCGTGCACCTCCACCGCAGCAGGTGTTGCCGCCAGGGTTGCCGCCACTTCCGTTGGCGCAACAGGGTTTAGTTGTTGACAATACCACATCTTATCACCATATTGGTTCCGCTAATAGATCAGTTGATTCAGGTAGCTCAGAGTCCTCCTCGGATTCTGGTGAGTTCCACTCAGTGCGTGCCCCATTAGTCCTTACTGAATGTAGGATTTGTGGTGACCTCCATGAAGAGATCGAATGCTCGCATCTTACCATGAACCAACCCTATTTAGCCCCACAGCCACCTGCTGTTAACTACGCGGATGATGAAGAAGATACCATTAGGGTAAAATCCTTAGCTGACATGGTTTTTCCGAATCCACCAGAGAATGCAGGTCAAGCCCGTGGATATATCAATCAGGTGTTGATGTCAATAGGCAAACTCCAAAAGACCCCCGGTAATGAAGTTTACCAATGGGCCCAAGAGTGCCTAACCAATGATGAAACTGTTCTTCAAGCCGACCCTAGGTACCCCCGCACTGATCGAGAGATCGCTTCTAGGCTCATAAAGACCTGTAAGCGCGGTAGGTTTGGTCTTGTTTTTCAGCAAATGGTAGAAGCAGAGCGCGCAGCTAGTGGTGCAATGCCTTGCGGGCGCGCGATGTTGCGTAAAATATTCAAACACTTTCAACTCGAGCGTGACCGCATCGGCATGCTTGGCGAGCGAAATTTGTTGTCCCTTAAGGTCGCTGGCAACACGGTAGCTGACTTAGAAGCCTTTAGGGATAAGTATATTTACGTGATGTCTACCATCCCCTTAGAGGATATGCCGCGACAACAAACGCTGTTTAACCATCTCATCGACGAACTAGAGCGCAATGCCGTGATCGCCCCAAAAGTTGTTAAAGCTAGAGAGGCCCGACTAGATAGCCATCGTCGCACCACAGACTGGTTATGGTCTAAGGTTGATCTTGCCATCCAACTCGATCAGCAGAAGCGTAATCGCGCTGAGTTTGATAAGCAGCTGAAGTTGAAGCCTGCTGCCGGCTATGCCGGTACCCAACATACCCCCGATGATAAAATCGCTGGTGCCCCTGCACCAACCCCTAATCCCAAAGCTAAGGCCACGCCTAAGAGCCAGGGTTCAGGGGGGGGTAATCCTAATCCTCAACCAAAGAAAACCCCTAAAAAGGAGGACGTGAAGGCAGCTCCTGCCCCAAAAGCGAAGCCCAAGGCTAAGCCATCCGGTCCAAAGCCGCCTCCGCCCAACCGAAAGGGCAACACGACCCCGCGTGGGGAAGAAGCTAGGAAAGTAGCAAAAATGAGCGCTTCCGAAAAAGCCAAAACCCCTTGCATGTTCTATGCGTACAATGCATGCAAAGCTAAGTCGTGCGCGTTCCTCCACTCAGACACCAACAAGTATAAGGGACCTCCTCCTAGAGCACTTGGTAAAAGCGGTAAAGCCCCTGCCAAAGCTGCTGCTAGTATGGCCACTGTCATAATCCCAGAGGTCGCTGCCAATGGCGCGACTAATAATCCTGACCCCATCAATGCCATGCCAATGAAGGCCTCCAAATCCATCCCTTGGCTTTGGGACACGGCCGCAGGTCGACACTTGATTGGACGCCAAGCCCTCACACCAGCCATGAAGGAGCATTTGCAGCAATCACCCAATCCTGTTGCTTTTGCTACCGGAGGTGGCAGCCAGCCTGGCCAAGAGTCACTAGCCTTTAACGGAAGTAAGATTCTTGAAGGTGAAGAAGTCTATGTCCTTAAAGAATGTCCTCCCGCACAAAGCATTGGTAAGACTGTCATAGATAAGGGTTACATGTTTGTCTGGGATCCTAGAGAGAATGTCCCCTACTTGGTAGCTCCTGAAAATATCAACAGGTGTAGGATGAAAGTTCCCCGGAACGCTAGAATCTGTGCATCTAGGGTAGTTGAATATGTTCCCCAGTATGATGAAGAGTTGACCCCACGCCATTTTGTGCCCAGCGAGCGCCTTGCTCCTGTTTCAACTGCCGTGCCAGCTCCACCTGTGGAAACTGATGCTCCCGCTGACGATGAAGAAGATCCTAATGACCCCGGCTATGCCCCTAGCTTTGCCGGTAGTGACCTTCCTAGTCCCTCAGAATTAGATGAAGTTCTAGGTCCCGAGCCTGTTGAGGACGCCGCTGGGCCCTCTAGCGCGTCGGAGCCCAAACACCCAATGGATGATAAGCTTTTGGTAGAGCTAGGCGATGGTGAGCCGCCTAAGGATGAAGTTCTAAAGCAGCAAGCCACTAGCCCTGAACATTTGCGTACCCATTTTCCCAAAAATCCCTACTGTCCTTTGTGCCATATAGCAAAAGATACCGCCATGAGGGTTTCACATGTCAAAGATGGCAAAGCCGATGATTTTGTTGATCCCCCAAAGCAGCCGCTAGAACAGCTTGCTACGGATGATGTTATCTTAGCTAAAGGTTCCGAACACTTGGGTGTAGGTATAGGGGGAATAAGGTCGCATCATGTCATCCGCGATGCGTACTCCGGTGCGCGCGTTGCATACCCATTGTCCAAACGTACTGCTGACGCGCATGCTCGCAACTTTAGACATTTCTTAGGACTGCGTGGATCAGAGCTCACCACCCGAACGTTCATCAAAATGGACGAAGCCGGCGAGCTTGAGCAGGCGGCACATGCCGTAGGCATGGTTCCAGAAACCTCTTTGCCGAACAGATGGCCCCACAATGCCATCCTCGAGAGAGATGTTCGAGAGGAGAAAGAATGTTGCCGCACTATTCACCTCCAATCTGGTCTTCCCTATGAGTACCACACATATAGCTATCAATATGCTTGCCTTTCAATGTCATTCGACAAGCCTTCAATGGCTGACCCCGACAAAACCCAATGGGAGTCGCTTACTAGGAATAAGTTTGATGGCATGAGGTTATGCTTTGGTCAGTTAGTGTATTACCGTAGGAAGTCACCCACCAAAAGGACTTTGGAGCCCAACATGTCGCCGGGTCTGTTTTTGGGTTGGAGGATTGATCCTGGTTTCCGTTATAGGAATGTTCTTAGGGTGCTAGATTATCAAGAGTATCGCACTAGAGGTGGGAATTCAGCCGTTGATGTTCCAGAAGCAGAAATCTTTGTCCCTGAAGGTGATCCTGTTTTTCCAGTAGGTTTTTCACGCCACCAAGCTCTCATCAGGGGGGATAACCCAGATGATCTTAAGTTGCCTGAATATGCCTTAAAGGATGTGCCCTTCCCCAAGGAGGGCGGAATAGCCTCACCCTCTACACCAGGTCTCAAAAGTCGTTCTGTTTATATAACCGTAGACCGTATCCTTAAGTGGAAAGAGACCCCAGGTTGCAAAGGCTGCACTGGCCATTCGCGCGTGCACACTGATGAGTGCAGAGCCCGCTTCTCAATGTTGGTTGAAAAAGAAAAAGAAGCCGAAAAAGAAAAGAAAGCTCCACCTCCCACAAGTGAGACAGAAGCGGAAGACAAGGATGATGAAGCACATGGCATCATCTTCCAGGGTGAGGACCTGCCTGACCCCGACCCCATACCATCGCACCTCTCCGCTGAGGATAGGGCGCTCTTTGAGGAAACTCTCATAAGAGGTGAGGTACCAGGGTCGTCCAGACCCAGCGCTCTGCCTGAGCCTGATGTTTCCGTTTCTGGTGTAGCTATTCTTCCCCAAGTTGCCAATCGATGTTCCGACCTATGTCAGAAATCGCTGCCTGTTTTTGGTTGCCCCGCTGTAGGTAAGCCAACTAACCGCGATAATCGTAGGAGCCGGAAAGCTGCCAAGAAAGCTTCCAGACCCAATGCCAAGTCAACCATGTTTGAGTTTGCTTGTTCTGAGGACTCCCAGATGGGTTTTACTCACCAAGAATATGGCATTAATCATGTTAGACTTTGTAAGGATAGGATAGACCTGGGAGATGAGTCACAATGTGAGCAACTAGACTATCAGATAGATGAAGCCGCTAAGGTTGCACCACCACATATGTGGGCCTCTATCCCTTGCACATCCGGATCCCCTTGGCAGTACATCAATAGGAAGAAGGGTGGTGCCGCATTCATGAGGAAGCTTGCCCACCAGGTCAAAGAGTCCAAACGGTTGTTTAAGAGTTTTACCAAACGCGCTGAAAGGGTTCTCAATTATGGTGGTACTGTAACGTTTGAATGGCCAAGACCTTGCTCTGGTTGGAAGAGGCCTGACGTTGTAGCATTCTTTGAGAAGCATCCCCAGTTTATGACCGTTGGTTTTGAAGGGCGTACCGTAGGTTTAACCGACAGAAATGGTTATCCCATCAAAAAGCCATGGAAGCTCAAGACCACTTCTCCCCGAATTGTAGAGGCGTTTCAAGATATGCGGTGCCGATGCCAGCAACCTCATTCCAGATGTGAGGGAGCTGAGACTACTCGCTCCGCAATGTATCCGCCCCAAATGACTAATCTAATTGCGCAAGCTTTGTATCCTTCAAAATGTGCCCAGCAGCCTGTTCCTGCTATGCCTTGCCGACCGGCAACCAGCGAGCCTCAACCCCATAGGGAAATTGAGCAGCACCTTAAGCATGTATCTTCATTAGCTGGTTTTGAAGATTTAGCCCTAGCTGTTGAATCAGACCCCACTGCTAATAGGTTGGTTACAGAACTTCTTGACCATGAACAATTGATCGCCCAAGCCTTCCACTTGGAAGACCCAAAGGCGCCAACGCCTGAGATCAAAGCTATGGTCACTAAGCTCTTATCCCGTGCAGAGATGCTGTCCAATCCCAAGGCCCTCGAGGCAATCCGCGCCGAAGCCGATGGTTTGGTTAAGGCTGGTACTTGGGATCTTAGCTCGGTCCGCGAGAAGGAAGATGTACGCAAAGAAGCTAAGGCTTCGGGTGTGTCAGTGCACTTTGGTCAGCTCATGACCATCGCGTCCATTAAATTCTACGAGCTTGCAGACCACCTTCACAAAATGAAGGGGCGCATCGTGTACAGAGGAGACTGCGCAAAGGACGAACATGGTGCAGCCGCAGTTTATCAAGAACTCGGCGCAAATCCCACCTCCGTCCAAGGGCTGAACGCCTGCCTGGCGTACGGGTCGCTGCCGGGTAACCGCGCGACGGCTGCAGATGCAGTCAAAGCTTACGTCCAAGCACTGTTATCTTCCAAATACAAAACCTGGATTGAGCTTCCCCCGGAGCTCCGCCCTAAGTATTGGGAGCAACAGTTTGTTAAGCCCGTAGTCCTCTTAATTAAAGCCTTATACGGTCATCCTGATGCCGGAGGCCTGTGGGAACAACACTTGAAAGTCATCATCAAGAACCTTGGTGGACAGGAAGTTCCAGAATACCCAGGAAACTTTTACTTCCCAGATACAAAGTTACTTCTGTCAACTTATGTAGACGATTTAACTCTAGCTGGCCCCGCCGACCAGCATGATGCATTCTGGAGTAAGTTAACTTCTGTGGTAGATATTGAACCCCCAGAGCCCATCTACAGGATTCTTGGACGCAACCATGTTGTTACCCCACTATCCAAGACTGAAGGTCATGAAAAATGTGCAGCCTTCCAAGCCCAAGATGGCATGGTTTTTGATATGGCAGACTACGCTCAGCAGACCGTAGATTTGTATAAATCAATAACTGGTATCACCAAACTCAAACATGCTGCCACGCCATTTCCACCTGAGGGATCCATCACCATTGAAGATGATGAAACTAAAGGGGAACTAGCTCCAAATGCATGTAAGATTTTGATGAAAGCCCTTTGGTTAGGTAGGCTCGCACGTCCCGACATCATCAAGCCTATCAATGATCTGGCCACAAAGGTCCAGTCGTGGTCCAAGGGGGATGATAAGAAGGTCCTAAGATTAATCCAGTACATAGCCTCAACTCCACACTACAGGTTAGTAGGTACCATTCAGGACAAGCCTGAAGACCTAGAGCTCAGACTGTTTGTCGATGCCGACTTCGCCGGCGACAGATCAACTGCACGCTCAACCTCCGGTGGCTTTTTGGTTTTAACTGGCCCTAGTTCCTTCTTCCCACTTGCATGGATTAGCAAGCGCCAAACATCCACTTCTAGATCGACCACGGAAAGCGAGGTTGTTAGTTTAGCCCATTCGCTTTATCAAGAAGGCTTGCCTGCCTTACAGTTATGGGAGCTGTTGCTTGCACGCTCCGTAACCCTTAAGGTCCACGAAGATAACCAAGCAACAATCCTAGTTGTGAAGAAAGGATATAGTCCCAAGCTTCGCCATATAACTAGAACACACAAAGTTAATTTGTCTTGCCTGTCTGAAGTCTTCAGAGATGACTCTGCCGAGATAGAGTACACTCACACCGATGATCAGGCGGCAGACATATTCACCAAGGCATTGCCTCCACACAAATGGGCAGCAGCACTAATCCTATTAGGTATTCGTACTGACCTTCCCTTAGACCTTGAATCCAAAGCATAGGTCGCTGTGAACGTCCGTTCACGCGACAGTAGTTGCTTAGGTGCCTGCCAATGCGCAGTGCGTGTGGAACAGGCGAGGGGGGAGTTGAAATATATCGACCCCTGAGCCCCACCATGTATAGCATGTGCAGGTAGGTCTAGTAGAGGTATGCCTTAGCTATGAGTCCATCATGCCCAAAGTAGATATCCCCGATATGTACAGTCATAGCACTACCTATGTAGAAGCGTTACATAGGTAGGGTAGCCACTAATTAGAGTAGAGTGTAATTCCATCCTAACAATAACCTGGGTGGGTCATTTACACGTCTACGACGTTTGTGGCTCAAGCGCCTTCGGGAAAAGGCGTTTGGTTGTTTTGTTTGATGCAGGTGTTGCCGGATTGGTTTCCCCTTTTCGTTTGGGTTTCCGGTTCGACCCCCTGTTTCACTTGTTTAAATATGTAAATTGTCACATAATGCCAAACTGTCACTGTTTTTGTTGTTGATTCAATCATTTAGTTGGAAGTAAACCATCCTAATTCCGATCATATATCGAAGCTGCTGGATTACATAGATTATTGAACTTGATCTTGGCCCAGTAAACTGCACAATTCAAAGTATCATTCAATTGCCAACACACTTCGTCCCAGTTGTTGCGTGTTTAGGTTGATGACATCTGACTTGGATGGAAAATTCATGCAGGATAGCTCCCTGGGTTCAAAAGCACGGTGCACAACTTCTCACCAATCCATTGATTTTTCATCCTTCAGCTTGTAAATACCATTCCAAAAAAAGTATCACCATCCGTTCTCCCATCATTTTTAAAGTGAATCCCCATGATTTTAATGGGGATTTATATATATATACTTTCCATGATTTTTCGATGTTTTTTTGGGAGACTCTGACCTTTCCATGCTGCCCTTGGGGCTTGGATGCCCTGGGGGCCAGGCTGATCGAACAGGAGGGCCAGGAGTGCGTGGCCCGCTGTATGGCCTCAGAGACTCGGACGTATCGTGAGCATTTCCTGGGGTCGATCGTCGATGAAGTCCGTTACGAGCATTGGGGTCCTTGGGGTCATTGTCATGTCATTGTTATATTATATATATTATGTATATATTATGTATATGTGTATATATATATATAAGATACTAAATAAATTACATATGTTTAATATCATGACTATCATGACCCCAATGGTCAATACTATATATATACGATACTAAATAAATTAAATAATGATATATGTCATGAGAATTTTCAGTGATGATATAGTGATGATATACTGAGCCTGTTTTCACGGACCAGCTCCAGTTAGATCCACTAGAAATGGTCCAAATCTTGGTGCAAAATTCCCATGGCGATCACCGAGGACTTGGTGCTGAAGCAACAGGTGGAGAGGGCATTGAAGCAGCTCTTTACCGAGGAGGAGTGGCAAAATCTCTGGATAAAGTCTCGCCTTTTCGCGCAACTTGTACCCGATTCCAACTGAAGAGTGATTTCAATCGATGCATGATGACAGTACACTATGGATCACTATGGTTCTTGAAACGAAGAAAGACACATGTTTTTCAGTTTCGCAGATGCTAAAAGTGGGTCCACTTGTAGATATACGCTGCGATGAAACACATTTACTCCCGATGAAAAAGCAAAGTTTGTCTATTTGACGCTTTTCAGCAGTTCCAAGAAAAATCTAACAGCAGCTATGAAATCCACATGTGGCATCGTATTGCATGCCTTTTGTTGTCGTTGCTTTTATTTTTCAAAAGGCATTTGAAGCCGGTGATAGGGTAGGATTGTGTTAGCTTTGCATTGTCATTCCAGTTGATGAACAGTCAAAAGTCAAATTTCTGATATTTGAATTTGGCTGTGTGATTTTACGATATCAAAAGCGGACGGACACCTTTCCTCCGTATGTGATATTTTAGGTAGTTGTTTTGAGTGGAAACCATTTTGCAGGAAAATGCACCTTTGGATACCTTTGGTGCAAAACTGACAGCCGCGAAGTGAATAGATGCAGCTTTGCAGTGAATATGGATTTGCCTAACCTAAACATAGGGTAGACCAAAATTTGACGATTTCCATGTTTTCCAATGGTACTGGTAGATGTACCATCTCAAAAATAGGTAAACCAAACATGTTCACTACACCAAAATTGTCCAATCGCGAAATATTGGAAAACAACTAATTACAATCATTGTTTATGTCTAGTTTTTATTTTCAGATGGAAATAGGACATCAGATTTTTTCCAATCATCATTTTCCTCACGATTTCCTACGTTTTTTTTTGGGTTTTCCCATGGGGTTTCCCCCCATCCCGTCCCCCGGCGGCTTTGAGAGGATTTGAATCGATTTGAAAATGGATAGTTCGTTGATTCACCGGGAAAATTTGGTGATTTTCCATCGCAAACTGCGAGTTTTACCAGAGGGTCAGTGGCTTTCAACGTCTTTGACTGGGCATTTGTTTGAAGCCCAAATCCCAGAGCGCCAGGAGAGCCAGGAGCCAGACCATGTCAGCCGTGGACACGTGCCGGGTGTGAGGCTCGCGGCTCCACTGTTTCAGGTTTTTCAGGTTGAAAAACCACCTTGGGACTCTTGGGGAAGACAAGGGCAGGTTGGTGGTTTGGAACATGGCTGTTATTTTCCATAATATATGGGATGTCATCCTGCCCATTGACTTTCATCAAAGGAAGTTTAGGGGGAGAAACTTCCGTGTTACGGACTTTTAGAATGTCAGGGAAAGAGTTAGTCAAAGAAAGAGTTAGTCAAAGAAACAGTTAGTCAGGGAAAGAGTTAGTCAAAGAAAGAGTGAGTCAAAGAAACAGTTAGTCAGGGAAAGAGTTAGTCAAAGAAAGAGTTAGTCAAAGAAACAGTTAGTCAGGGAAAGAGTTAGTCAAAGAAAGAGTTAGTCAAAGAAAGAGTTAGTCAAGGAAAGAGTTAGTCAGTCAAAGAAAGAGTTAGTCAAAGAAAGAGTTAGTCAAAGAAACAGTTAGTCAGGGAAAGAGTTAGTCAAAGAAAGAGTTAGTGAGGGAAAGAGTTAGCAAAGAAACAGTTAGTCAAAGAAAGAGTTAGTCAAAGAAACAGTTAGTCAGGGAAAGAGTTAGTTAAAGAAAGAGTTAGTCAAAGAAAGAGTTAGTCAAAGAAACAGTGAGTCAGGGAAAGAGTTAGTCAAAGAAAGAGTTAGTGAGGGAAAGAGTTAGTGAAAGAAAGAGTCAGTGAGGGAAATAGTTAGTCAAAGAAAGAGTTAGTCAGGGAAAGAGTTAGTCAAAGAAAGAGTTAGTGAGGGAAAGAGTTAGCAAAGAAACCGTTAGTCAAAGAAAGAGTTAGTCAAAGAAACAGTTAGTCAGGGAAAGAGTTAGTCAAAGAAAGAGTTAGTGAGGGAAAGAGTTAGTCAAAGAAAGAGTTAGTCAAAGAAGAGTTAGTCAAAGAAAGAGTTAGTGAGGGAAACAGTTAGTCAGGGAAAGAGTTAGTCAAAGAAAGAGTTAGTGAGGGAAAGAGTTAGTCAAAGAAAGAGTTAGTGAGGGAAAGAGTTAGTGAAAGAAAGAGTTAGTCAAACAAAGAGTTAGTCAAAGAAACAGTTAGTCAGGGAAAGAGTTAGTCAAAGAAAGAGTTAAAACTCTAGGATCGTTCCCCTACTGTAAATGGCATTGCAAGTGGTGCTGGCGGAGGAGTTGCCGATGGAGTTTGGAAGGAAATCTCGCACGAAATGCGTTTTTGAGAGATAGCAGATGCACGAAACCCTATGTTTTTCCATACAAAGTCTGTCCCCGAACCTCGATGATCTACCTCTGCGGTGCGACGGGTGCGAGACGGTCTCGTGTGTGGTCGGATCATCCTCGGATCATGGTCGGATCGGTCTCGGATCGGTTCCGCATTGTAAATGGGGTTTCAACTGTTTTTCGTGCATGTGTGGTCGACAGAATTCCATTGTGATTTGCAACTGTAGGATCGTTCCCGCATTGTCAATGGGGTTGCAAGTGGTGCTGGTGGATGAGTTGCTGATGGAATTGCATTGTGATTTGCAACTCTAGGATCGTTCCCCTACTGTAAAATCATTGCAAGTGGTGCTGGTGGAGGAGTTGCCGATGGAGTTTGGAAGGAAGTCTCGCACGAAATGCGTTTTTGAGAGATAGCAGATGCACGAAAGCCTATGTTTTTCCATACAAAGTGTGTCCACGAACTTCGATGATCTACCTCTGCTGTGCGACGGGTGCGAGACGTTCTCGTGTGTGGTCGGATCATGTTCGGATCATGTTCGGATCGGTCTCGGATCATGCTCGGATCGGTTCCGCATTGTAAATGGGGTTTCAACTGTTTTTCGTGCATGTGCGGCCGACAGAATTCCATTGTGATTTGCAACTGTAGGATCGTTCCCGCAATGTAAATGGGATTGCAAGTGGTGCTGGTGTATGAGTTGCCGATGGAATTCCATTGTGATTTGCAACTGTAGGATCGTTCCCGCAATGCAAATGGCATTGCAAGTGGTGCTGGTGGATGAGTTGCCGATGGAGTTTTGGAGGAAGTCTCGCACGAAATGCGTTTTTGAGAGATAGCAGATGCACGAAACCCTATGTTTTTCCATACAAAGTCCGTCCCCGAACCTCGATGATCTACCTCTGCGGTGCGGCGGTTGCGAGACGGGCTCGTGTGTGGTCGGATCATGGTCGGATCGGTCTCGGATCATGCTCGGATCGGTTCCGCATTGTAAATGGGGTGTCACCTGTGTTTCGTGCATTTGTGATCGACAGAATTCCATTGTGATTTGCAACTGTAGGATCGTTCCCGCAATGTAAATGGGATTGCAAGTGGTGCTGGTGGATGAGTTGCAGATGGAATTCCATTGTGATTTGCAACTGTAGGATCGTTCCCTCAATGTAAATGGGATTGCAAGTGTTGCTGGTGGATGAGTTGCCAATGGAATTCCATTGTGCTTTGCAACTGTAGGATCGTTCCCGCAATGTAAATGGCTGTGTCAAGGTTGCTTCCTGCTTTGGCTGCATACGTAATACTATTGTCTTCTGCAGCTGGACTTCGTAAATCGTATTGGAGTGGCTGCATGAAGGCTGCGACAGTGATTTGTCAGTAGATTTTCTCCATTTTGGCGCTAGTGATTTTCCTTCTAAAAATCCTTTTAAAAAGTGCTTCAAAATCGTCTTTTTTTCGCTCTGGCGTCGAGATCCGGTTTTGGAGCTACAATTTCTGACGCCGTTGCGCGTAGTTCTATTGTGTTTTGGAACTCAATCTCTGCAGATCGCATTGTAATGGCTGCGTCAAGGTTGCTGCGTGCTGTGGCTGCATTCGTAATACTATTGTCTTTTGCAGCTGGACTTCGTAAATCGTATTGGAGTGGCTGCATGAAGGCTGCGACAGTGATTTGTCAGCAGATTTTCTCCATTTTGGCGCTAGTGATTTTCCTTCTAAAATCCTTTTAAAAAGTGCTTCAAAATCGTCTTTTTTTCGCTCTGGCGTCGAGATCCGGTTTTGGAGCTACAATTTCCGACGCCGTTGCGCGTAGTTCTATTGTGTTTTGCAACTCAGTCTCTGCAGATCGCATTGTAATGGCTGCTTCAAGGTTGCTTCGTGCTGTGGCTGCATTTGTCATACTATTGTCTTTTGCAGCTCGACTTCGTAAATCGTATTGGAGTGGCTGCATGAAGGCTGCCACAGTGATTTGTCAGCAGATTTTCTCCATTTTGGCGCTAGTGATTTTCCTTCTAAAAATCTTTTTAAAAAGTGCTTCAAAATCGTCTTTTTTTCGCTCTGGCGTCGAGATCCATCCGGTTTTGGAGCTACAATTTCTGACGCCGTTGCGCGTAGTTCTATTGTGTTTTGCAACTCAGTCTCTGCAGATCGCATTGTAATGGCTGCGTCAAGGTTGCTTCGTGCTGTGGCTGCATTTGTCATACTATTGTCGTTTGCAGCTCGATCTCGTAAATCGTATTGGAGTGGCTGCATGAAGGCTGCGACATGGATTTGTTAGCAGATTTTCTCCATTTTGGCGCTAGTGTTTTTTGTTGCACGTAGGTTTAGAGCAGTGTGAAGTGTGGGGCGTGAAGAGTGCAGTGTGAAGTGTGCAGTGTGAAGGAAGCAGTGGGAAGTGAGAAGTGTGAAGCGTGGAGTGTGAAGTTTAAGTTTGGAGTGCGAAGAGCGCAGTGTGAAGTGTGAAGTGTGAAGTGTGAGGTTTGGAGTGTGAAGGAAGCAGTGAGAAGTGTGAAGTGTGGACTGTGAAGTGTGAAGTGTGAGTGAAGTGTGAAGTGCGAAGTGAGAAGTGTGAAGTGGGAAGGAAGCAGTGAGAAGTGTGAAGTGTGGACTGTGAAGTGTGGAGTGTGAAGTGCGAAGTGAGAAGTGTGAAGGAAGCAGTGTGAAGGAAGCAGTGAGAAGTGAGAAGTGTGAAGTGAGAAGTGTGAAGTGTGGACTGTGAAGTGTGGAGTGCGAAGAGCGCAGCGTGAAGTGTGAAGTGTGAGGTTTGGAGTGTGAAGGAAGCAGTGAGAAGTGTGAAGTGTGGACTGTGAAGTGTGAAGTGTGAGTGAAGTGTGGAGTGTGAAGTGCGAAGTGAGAAGTGTGAAGTGTGAAGTTTGGAGTGTGAAGTTTGGAGTCGGAATGAAGCAGTGAGAAGTGAGAAGTGTGAAGTGTGGACTGTGAAGTGTGGAGTGTGAAGTGCGAAGTGAGAAGTGTGAAGTTTGGAGTGTGAAGGAAGCAGTGAGAAGTGAGAAGTGTGAAGTGAGAAGTGTGAAGTGTGGACTGGGAAGTGTGGAGTGCGAAGAGGGCAGCGTGAAGTGTGAAGTGTGAAGTGTGAGGTTTGGAGTGTGAAGGAAGCAGTGAGAAGTGTGAAGTGTGGACTGTGAAGTGTGAAGTGTGAGTGAAGTGTGGAGTGCGAAGTGAGAAGTGTGAAGTGTGCGTTTTGGAGTGTGAAGTTTGGAGTGGGAAGGAAGCAGTGAGAAGTGTGAAGTGTGGAGTGTGAAGTGTGGAGTGTGAAGTGCGAAGTGAGAAGTGTGAAGTTAGGAGTGTGAAGGAAGCAGTGAGAAGTGAGAAGTGCGAAGTGAGAAGTGTGAAGTGTGAAGTTTGGAGTGTGAAGGAAGCAGTGAGAAGTGAGAAGTGTGAAATGTGGAGTGTGAAGTGTGAAATGCGAAGTGAGAAGTGTGGACTGTGAAGTGTGAAGTGTGAAGTGTGGACTGTGAAGTACGAAGTGTGAAGTGTGGGCTGTGAAGTGTGAAGTGTGAAGTGTGGACTGTGAAGTGTGGAGTGTGAAGTGCGAAGTGAGAAGTGTGAAGTTTGGAGTGTGAAGGAAGCAGTGAGAAGTGAGAAGTGTGAAGTGAGAAGTGTGAAGTGTGGACTGTGAAGTGTGGAGTGCGAAGAGCGCAGTGTGAAGTGTGAAGTGTGAAGTGTGAGGGTTGGAGTGTGAAGGAAGCAGTGAGAAGTGTGAAGTGTGGACTGTGAAGTGTGAAGTGTGAGTGAAGTGTGGAGTGTGAAGTGCGAAGTGTGAAGTGTGAAGTTTGGAGTGTGAAGTGTGGAGTGGGAAGGAAGCAGTGAGAAGTGAGAAGTGTGAAGTGTGGACTGTGAAGTGTGGAGTGTGAAGTGCGAAGTGAGAAGTGTGAAGTTTGGAGTGTGAAGGAAGCAGTGAGAAGTGAGAAGTGTGAAGTGAGAAGTGTGAAGTGTGGACTTGGAAGTGTGGAGTGCGAAGAGCGCAGCGTGAAGTGTGAAGTGTGAAGTGTGAGGTTTGGAGTGTGAAGGAAGCAGTGAGAAGTGTGAAGTGTGGACTGTGAAGTGTGAAGTGTGAGTGAAGTGTGGAGTGCGAAGTGCGAAGTGAGAAGTGTGAAGTGTGAGTTTTGGAGTGTGAAGTTTGGAGTGGGAAGGAAGCAGTGAGAAGTGTGAAGTGTGGAGTGTGAAGTGTGGAGTGTGAAGTGCGAAGTGAGAAGTGTGAAGTTAGGAGTGTGAAGGAAGCAGTGAGAAGTGAGAAGTGTGAAGTGCGAAGTGAGAAGTGTGAAGTGTGAAGTTTGGAGTGTGAAGGAAGCAGTGAGAAGTGAGAAGTGTGAAATGTGGAGTGTGAAGTGTGAAGTGTGAATGCGAAGTGCGAAGTGTGAAGTGTGAAGTGTGGACTGTGAAGTGTGAAGTGTGGACTGTGGAGTGTGAAGTGTGAAGTGTGAAGTGTGGACTGTGAAGTGTGAAGTGTGCAGTGTGAAGTGTGAAGTGTGAAGTGTGAGGTTTGGAGTGTGAAGGAAGCAGTGAGAAGTGAGAAGTGTGGAGTGTGAAAGTGTGAAGTTTGAAGTTTGGAGTGCGAAGAGTGCAGTGTGCAGTGTGAGGTGTGGAGTGTCGAGGGAAGGACACGGTCGGGACAGGGTGTCTTTGAACTATAGGTCATTTATGTTTGGGAAACTTCCGCCGCCGGCTTGCCCGGGTCTATGTTATTTTTCAAAATGGTTAAAACATGTTAAAACCACCAACCAGAGGGGATATCATGGGATATCATCGGATAGTTTTTGATGCGTGGAAGTTCTAAGATCCACTACTGGGTAAACCACCTCATGGCAGCGCGGCAATCCTGTCCATGGATAGGATATACTACCAATGGTAAAGCGAAATGTAATTCTTATGTACTAAGGTAAATCTATGGTTTTTCTGCACTGGCCGTAGATATTTCATGGTTTTTGTAGCGCCAAAAGAGGAGCGAAAAGAAGCCATGAATTTTATCACCGGTTCGTAACTGATGAACTTCCATGTGCAGGTGATTCACGAATCACAGACCGCTGGAAGTCGTCCTTTGCTGTCATGTTGGTGCATGGAATTGGATTCCAAATCGCGAATCATCCAAAACCATCTAAAACGAAGTAAAAACAAGCTAAAAGCTAAAGACCATCCAATTTTTCAAGATTCCGAAGAGCTTGAAGATTTGGGGTTACCATTGAAATAGGTGTTTCTTAAAGTTGGGAGAAGCCCACCATTGGATTTCCCAAAAAAAATTGACCAATAACTTGGAATGATCAGCGTGAAGTCACCGCATAGGTGGAGATTCCCAGTGGATGATCTTTTCAAAAAAAATACAACCAGTGGAATCAAGAATACCAAAGAATACCATTCCCCTAACCAACCATCAACCATAATTAAAACCGTCTAAGCCGGACCATCAACCATTTTTTTCAAAGCGCCTAAGATGCCCATTCTGCTGGTTATGTAGCACCATATTGATGGTGGAACCAGTGGAACCATTGACCAAAATTTCCTCTCGCAAACCGAGGCCCGTTGAGAGACAGCCCCTGGTAAAGCAGGCGAGGCGATTCCAGTCGATCCCAGTTCTATGTAGCTATCCAGCTATCCCAATGTAACACACTGCCGGATGTAAAAAAAGAGACTTGCAATGATTGGGATTAACGAACTAGAAGTAGTATATGAATTTGAACCCGAAAAAAATATCACCCTTAAATCACTGAATCGCTTATTGAATCACTGATTCAACCCACAAAAACACTTAACTTATGCCTCGGCGCCAGGGCCGCTCGATCAAATCCTCTGTGTCGCAGGTGGGACGACGTGCCGGGGCTCGGTCACGTCATGGTCACGTCCGTCGTAGATACCGTAGATACCGTAGATACAGAAATCGTAAATGGCTAGGAAATGTATGAAATAGACTAAATAGACCAGTCATATGTGGAATATTGTGGAATATAGCCCTGTTTTCTTTTGAGGTTATCAACCACTTAGTCATTTTTTTCTGCACACCCAAGCACTTTAGAATCCATACATCCAATCTTCTTTACTATGGATTATAGTACCCAGCAGCCAGTTCGATAGGGTTTGTTTTACCCATGAAATCTTGGGAGATAGCCTCGTTGCATGGTACACCCTTTGGCAAACGAACATAGCTATGAAAAATAGCTGATTCACAATATTCAGACAGTAACTCCCAAAAAGATAGAACACTTCGAAACCTGAAAAATAGAGGGAATAATACCATCTATACTCTGGAAACACTTTTCTATCTTTTTTGGGTTGCTTGCCATAGATGATTTAAATTTGATTGCGAAAAGTGATGATTTTCCATACAAAATGTGAGTTGGGTGTGTCTGAAAGTGGCGGATACGGGATACCCTTCAGGAGTTATTTTTACTTCGGCATCTATGGGAATGATGAACCAGGGCATTTGGGGTAATCCTGAATAGCGGCACTGTTGGGAGCGCAAGTTCAAGGCGTTCAGTTCCATTTTGAAACCGTGGCTATGATCAGCACAGAGTTTGGTGGATCATAGCTTGGTCATCATAGATCATCACAGATATTCAAAGATCATGACTAGATCATAGATCATAGTTATTCATAGATCATCAAAGATCATCATAGTTTGGTCATCATAGATCATATATGTTCAAAGATCATCGCCGTCATAGCCATCCGTTGTTTTCAACGAAAAATCCGAAAGAATCCAACGAAAGGTCTGGTCATCATGACACAAACCATCAACGGATCGGCGCGCGGGGGTCGAAATGTCCATCTAATTTAAGTGGGGTGTCATGAATTTTGCCCTACATGTCTCACCTGACATGTCAATAAATCTTCCATTTTTGTTGACAGTAGTAAGCCATAGTAACCCCTTCAATGCCCTTCAACAGAGCTCAGTAATTTCATCACGATTTTTGAACCCATAGCAACCCGTAATAACCCAGGATTTTACTTTTCTGTCTTTTTGGGTGGTTGCTCTATTCATACTGGACCTCCCTGGCGCCAGGTACCACGCCAGATCATCAGCTCTGTTGAAGCTGAGAAGTTGGGTAGCCTGGCTGATTGGTGAAACTTGGGGAGTTCTACTACCTGGCTTGTTGGGGTCTATGAACTAACCCATAGGATTGGGAAACATATCAACCAACCAGTATAATGAGATGGGACATATACTTGTATTGTTAATGGCTGAATTTACAAAGCTCCGCTCTCTGAGCTATTTATCAGCCCACAAGACATGGGGCCCCCGCCCGATGAAGCCTCAAACATGGAAACATCACCAGAGAGATCAACATCCGCTGGTCCTTTGTTCTTGTTGGTAAAATCCCACATGTTGTTCGAATCCAATTTTGGCGACAGTCATCAGATATTATATATAAGCATATATATATACTTATACTAGGTACATATAATTACATTAATGATATATGATTATATATGAAATTATATATGATTATATAGATATATATATATTATAAATGTCTAATTTCTTGAGATCCATTTTTTTTGGGCAAAATAACGCATCCTTTTGACGACTCGCAGGACATGGCCGGCACCACCAGTGGCTCCGGTGACGTCGGAAGTGGTGACGCAGCGAGGTGTTTCGTGACGTGGGTGTCATCTAGAGACACAACGATGATGATGTTGATCATAGATATATAGATCATATATAGAAGATATTAGTGTTATATATACTAATGACATTTCATAGATCATAGATGAATTTTGATTTTTGATATATTCAATATATTCTATGTATTAGTAGAAGGTTATACATGTATATACTATATATGTATATATGATATTTTGATATAGTCACCATTGTACTAATTGAGAGTATGATGATATAGTATATGAGTATGCTATACCGGTAGTGTGCGGCCGCGGGCGTTTTCGAACAGGAGCAATGACTATCGGAAATCGGTGACCTGTATCATTGGATTAGTTTAAGGGAAAATCTACAGGATTTATTGACAGAAGCAATGGAAGTTTGAGATTGTTATTATAGAGTCAATACACAAATGAATGGACTGGATGGATGACCGAATGAATGAATGAGTGACTGAAATGAAATCAAAGAAATGAATGACAGAATGAATCAATCAGTCAATGAATGAATTTTGGAAAATATGAAATGAAAACTGTAATGAACGAATGAATGAATGCATGGATGAATGAATGAATGAATTAATGAATTGAATTGAATTGAATTAAATTGAATAGGAACGAAATGAATGAATGAATGAATGAATTAATTAATGAACGAATGAATCAACGAATGAATGGATGAATGGATGGATGGATGGATGGATGAATGGATAAATGGATGAATGGACGAATGAACGAACGAAGGAAGGAAGGAACGAACGAACGAATGCCCGAACGAACGAACGAACGAACGAATGAATGAATGAATGAACTAACGAATCAATGAACGAACGAATGAAAGAACGAACGAATGGAAATGAAATGAAATAAAATGAAATGAAATGAAATGAAATTCATTGAAATGAAATGAAATGAAATGAAATGAAATGAATGAAAATGAAATGAATTCAAATGAAATGAGTGGAAATGAAACGAAATAAATGGACATGAAATGAATGGACATGAAATGAATTGAATGGAAATGAAATGAAACGAAAGGAAAGGAAGGGCAATGAAATGAAATGAAACAAAATGAATGGACATGAAATGAAATGAATGGAAGTGAAATGAAATGATTTGAAATGAAATGAAATGAAATGAATAGAAATGAAATGAATGGAAATGAAATGAAATGAATGGAAATGAAAGGCAATGAAATGAAATAAAATGAAATGAAATGAAATGAAATGAATGGAAATGAAAAACCAATGAAATGAAATGAAATGAATAGAAATGAAATGAAATGAAATAAAATGAAATGAAATGAATGGAAATGAAATGAAATGAATGGAAATGAAAAACCAATGAAATGAAATGAATGGAAATGAAAGGCAATGAAATGAAATAAAATGAAATGAAATGAAATGAATGGAAATGAAAAACCAATGAAATGAAATGAAATGAATAGAAATGAAATGAAATGAAATGAAATAAAATGAAATGAAATGAAATGAATGGAAATGAAATGAAATGAATGGAAATGAAAAACCAATGAAATGAAATGAAATGAATAGAAATGAAATGAAATGAAATGAATGGAAATGAAAAACCAATGAAATGAAATGAAATGAATAGAAATGAAATGAAATGAAATAAAATGAAATGAAATGAATGGAAATGAAATGAAATGAATGGAAATGAAAAACCAATGAAATGAAATGATTGGAAATGAAATGAAATGAAATGAATAGAAATGAAATGAAATGAAATGAATGGAAATGAAATGAAACGAAATGACATGAAATGAATAGAAATGAAATGAAATAAAATGAAATGAAATGAATGGAAATGAAATGAAATGAATGGAAATGAAAAACCAATGAAATGAAATGATTGGAAATGAAATGAAATGAATGGAAATGAAAAACCAATGAAATAAAATGAAATGAAATGAATGGAAATGAAATGAAATGAATGGAAATGAAAAACCAATGAAATGAAATGAATGGAAATGAAAGGCAATGAAATGAAATAAAATGAAATGAAATGAAATGAAATGAATGGAAATGAAAAACCAATGAAATGAAATGAAATGAATAGAAATGAAATGAAATGAAATAAAATGAAATGAAATGAATGGAAATGAAATGAAATGAATGGAAATGAAAAACCAATGAAATGAAATGATTGGAAATGAAATGAAATGAATAGAAATGAAATGAAATGAAATGAAATGAATGGAAATGAAATGAAACGAAATGACATGAAATGAATAGAAATGAAATGAAATGAAATGAATGGAAATGAAAAACCAATGAAATGAAATGATTGGAAATGAAATGAAATGAAATGAAATAAAATGAAATGAAATGAATGGAAATGAAATGAAATGAATGGAAATGAAAAACCAATGAAATGAAATGATGAAATGGAAATGAAATGAAATGAAATGAATGGAAATGAAATGAAATGAATGGAAATGAAAAACCAATGAAATGAAATGATTGGAAATGAAATGAAATGAATAGAAATGAAATGAAATGAAATAAAATGGAAATGAAAAACCAATGAAATGAAATGATTGGAAATGAAATGAAATGAAATGAATGGAAATGAAAAACCAATGAAATGAAATGATTGGAAATGAAATGAATAGAAATGAAATGAAATGAAATGATTGGAAATGAAATGAAATGAATAGAAATGAAATGAAATGAAATGAATGGAAATGAAATGAAATGAATAGAAATGAAATGAAATGAAATGAATGGAAATGAAATGAAATGAATAGAAATGAAATGAAATGAAACGAAATGACAGGAAATGAAACAAAATGACATGAATGGCATCAATGATCATACTGGCATTTCACGTCCTGTGGACATGTAGCAGCGTTCTTGTGTCTGCAACCGCTTAAACCCTATCAGGTTGACCCAAGAATGTGACCCACATGACATCTCCAGGTTACCAAGCTGGATCGCAAGGCCCGCGGGACCTCATTTTGTGTTTCCGTGGTTCCAATGGGAAGCGCTTAGCAATTTCTCTAGGCCTGCACCAAATCATAATCCCCCACCTCCCATGGAGACATTTCCAACACCTTCGCCATTTGCAGGACAGAAAGCCAAGGGCCTCAACAGAAAAGATCAGAAATGCCAGCAAAATCGACAGATCATAGATTTCTGTGGGTCAATACTAACACCATTGTAGTTCTGACCCTTACCATCCTTACCGGCCTATACTCAAACTATGATGGAAATTCAAGGGTCCAAACAGGTCCAACATGGAACAACAAGAACAATCGGATACATTTTGATGATTTCTTAACAGAAAAAACCCTCCTAGGCATCTCCAAAAAACAAAGAATACATGAAACATATCATTTTGTATCATTCTGTTGAAAAAAAATAAGTCCAAAAGATAGCCAGGCACACGAGGATCACGAGGCACCAAGAATTTCAACAGATGAACACCTTGCCATGGCCGACATGTGACGCTGTGTGACCAGATGGACGCTGGGTCCAGCTTTTTCGCTGCCATGGCCGGAGATGAAGGATGATTTCAGAAAAGGAACTGCTGGTAAACTAACAGTTTGCTCTGGAAAATGGCCCAAGTATATATTATTTATATGTATTTATCTATTTGAAAAAGTTATTTCCCAGAGTTATGTTAGAATACCGGAGGGATCTAGATGGTAAATGTTAGCACCTTAAGTCATCCAATTTGTTTGGGGTAGATTTCTGGATATATTTTTTGGGGGCCGTTTACGAACCGAAGCTCTTACCCAAGAATTCGCCCGAAGTTCCGACCCAGCTGGAGAATTGGAGTTTGAGATGATGTGTTGATACTTTTGAAGCGACATCTCTGCTTTCATGTCATGTGCACATGTGCAGTACAAGGCAACACAGCTCGAAGTGTTCATATGTTGCCAACCGTTCTTCTTTCCTGTTTATTGCTGGAATCACAACATGCGGTTGGATGCGTCCCCACTTGATTCTGGAGCTCAGCTGGATCTCGAAGTTTGAAAGATCCTGAGGCTTGGCGTCCAGCAGTTTCAGCTTCTGGCGCCAAGTCTCGTTTTCGCATCAAAAACCGATCTGTCCGACTGACCCGTCTAAGGATGTGTTCCTTCTGATCTTCATTTTGGCGGTCTTGGGGTTGGCCATAGTCCCTCCACGGCTTTGCTGCGATGGGCTGTGACCCCCTGTTTTCGCATGTTTCGCGCCGAGACCAAAATTCCATAAAATGCCCTTATATTAATTGATTGATTTTTTGTAATGAGGATTATGCTAACTGGTTTAGACAGTCCAGTTCATTAGCGGGATATCTATTATTGAAGCAGTATGTCATGGGTGTATCTCTTCGGATCTTGTGTGTTGTTGGGAAGACGCAGGTATATGGATAAAACTGTGTCGGTTGAATTTGCGGTGTGGATATACCCGTCGCTGTTTTGTTTCATCATGTAATCAAACTTAAAGCAACTTGTTTTTTTCCATGGCTATTTGGAAGATATGAATAATCATCCTTAATTATCTACATCAAGGGTCAATAATCATATATCGTCATATATCATATTATATCATGATGATCATTAGTTTGATTCAATCTAGATTCATCTAGATATTGAGCATGTCAAGGCCTTTCAACCCTGGCTGACCCTGGTAGCACCAGCCAGGTCACAAACACCCGGTTGCTGATCTACTACCAGCAGCCTGAGGACCGGTCAAAGCGCTGGGTGGTGCTTTAAACCGTCAAGATATGGGTGGTTGATGACATTGCTTATTGATTTATTTATTTATATATATATACACACATACACTTACTGGGTCAATTTTGTATGTGGCTTCCATGTCATGAGAAGATCCTAAATAACATGGTGTGTCCCCGCAACAGATTCAACTCAGAAATGGATGTGCAGTCCCAAAAGATGGACACGTCAATCACTCAGTTATGGGGTTTCCATAACTGGACCCCCAAATGGATGATAAATACAAATGGGTACCCCCATGACTTAGGTAACCTCCACATTTTGGTGCTTATCTAGTTGTCTTCTTTTGTTTCAACGATGATGATATCTCAATGCAGGGAAGCCTACAGCAGCTCTGCCACTCTGCCACGTTTTTCTTCCATGAGGATGTGGGTTTCAGCAACAGCATCCTGTGCAAGGCAGCGACCGTCTGTGGGGTCCCTGGGGCTTGGCATTGGAGGTTTCCATAGTCTACCCAGGGTACCCCAATGATTTACAATGGAATACGGAAACTGCCATATTTAGGACAATGATCTCCAATGGAGCCCTTCCCATCCTCAGGTCATGGTCGCATCACTTTTCCATCTTGCCGTATTCTTGTTGAAATATCCTCATCACCAAAGTAAGCACGTGTGATTCAAGGGCACTTTGAAAGGAAACTCATGGGTTTGTACTGTCCATATCTGTCTGCAGGTCAATTCCCTCCAACTTTGTCGATGCGACCCAGATTCCCTCTCCAACATGAAACAACCCGGTTTCAGAACACGGAACCCCGACATTGGATGTTTGGTCATAATGTGCCCTCTTGAAATTACAATGAAATGAGGTAAATTCGCCGTTTTGGAGATACCCATTCATCTATCATTTGTTGTTTGTCTACCTACCTTCCTACCTACCTATTTATCTCTTTCTTTCTTGTCTTGTCTAATTTTATCTATAGATATCTATAGTCTATACATAACCTTTTTTACACTCATGTTTTAAAACCTTATTTTATCTATTGATCTGATTTACGTGATCTTGACTATTTATATGGTTTTATCGTATCTAATCTTATCTTATCATTTGTAATCTAATCATCTAATCCAATCGAATCTTATCTAGCTTTTCGAATCTATCTTATCTATCAAAGCTATCTAATTTCTTCAATCTATCTCCGTCTCTGTCGCGCTGTCTGTCTATTTCAATCTTCCGATGTTCAAACGGTCCCTGGGGCAGGTGATTATCGTGGCAAGTTTGACCTTGACGTGGATGATCAATTTGCTTCTGCCCATCGATGTGCGCAACTCCAGGCTAGGACTGGGATGAACTGGACCATTTCGGCAAAATCAGACATAAAAAATCGGGTGGTTAAACCTGATTTCCATGGCGTTCCATGGTAGTTAGAATATTTAGAATCGATACCAAGAAGCCACCTTGAATTGTTGCTGATTTGTCCCTGACTGCCCAACTTCTCAGCATCGCCCCAGTTTTGTTGTTGGACATCCCACAAAAAATGTCACTATATTCACTATATCAAACATCTCCAACTTTGGAGGTTGAAACCGCCAACCACTCTATTTATTTGGGTTTGTCTGAAAATACTGTGCCGCCAAACTAGTACTCCACGGTTTATTGTCACTTACCCCCATGAAATTTACCGTTTTGGGTTTCAGAGAACCATCAGATTCTTGGGTACAAAGCCATTCATCAGATGTTGGTTTGTACCCACAATTACCCACATTATTCATGAATCACCAGGTCCTTTCCCATGTCCAGAGGCCTGTTCTTCACGCCATGACGCCATGACGCCAGGCCCTCTCCAGGCTTTCTGGACATGCAGAGCCTATGGTGGGATGGCCCAGAGCACTTTTTCATGGAAAAACCATGGGCCAAAATGGACAAACAACAGTTGTTTTTTTTGGAAACCGATCCATGTTCTTGTTCTTGTTTTTGTTCTTGTTCTTGTTCTTCTTGTTGTTGTTGTTGCTGCTGATTCAGCTATTCCCATATGGCCAGGTAAGGCAGCAACATATGAGGCGATGAAGCGGCAAAGGTTGTTCCAAACAGGAGGACATGCTTGGTAATATGGGGATATTTATTTGTCAGCAAAGAACAAAACAACACGTACATACACGCAACTTACATATGTACATGCATGCATCCATACATCCATCCATCCGTAGATGCACGCATGCATACATACATATACGTCCATACGTCCGTCCATCCATCCATCCATCCGTCCATACAGACATACAGACATACAGGCATACAGACATGGAGACATGCAGAGAAACAGAGATAGAGAGGTACAGACATACAGACAGACAGACAGACAAACATGTATACATACGTACGTACGTACGTACGTACGTACATACATGCACATACACATACACATTCACATACACATACACATTTACATATACATATATACATACATACAGACATACATATTTTTTGATGGAAAAATCACACGATTGAGATGTTGATCTCTTCAACAAAATTGGAGCTTCAATGATTGCCCCACAGATCCACCATTCATAGGTCATCCAGTGCGAAAACAATGACTGTTCCATATCTATGTTGAGATGATTCATGGTGCAGTTAGGATCTTAAGCAATGCAAATGATGAGCCTACTGGCCCACTTTTTCGGTCCTCGAACATGTGACGGTTTGAGTGGCTCCGATGTCTTAGCTGGAGAGGATCATTGTAAGTCAGGCTAAGTCAGGACGATGAATTACCCTGAAAATCCAGTTGTGACTCATGGATCACCCAATTATGAATATTATGAATTGTCTGGTAAAATGAGTCATTTGACTGTCTTTTTGGTTCTGAAGAGTTCATAGTTCACTCGATTTTCGGCGGCCCTGATCGTCATTGCAGCTTGATGTCTCCATTTTGACGACATGCTCCGACTAAATACATATAAAAAGTACCTCGAGTTTTGTGCGTTGAACCAGATCTCATTTTTTGTTGGTTATACTTATAATTGTAGTCCCATGATATCAAGCCAACTATTGATGGTTCATAGATCTTCAAAGTTCATATCCCCCATTTGTTGGCTTGCAATCCCAAAAAAGAATCCTGTAAACCCTGCATTTTTGCCGCTTCTGACTTCTGTCCCCCTGAAGTTCGCGCATAGTGAGTAACAATCAAATAAGTTGTTTATTTAATTAAATATGTATATATATATATATACCGCAATACATTGCACACAAAATTCATATCAAAAGTATCAGAGCGAACATCACATCCACCAATATCCACCATATTTTCTGTAGTGTTTGATTTTCTATCATCTCACCATCAGAAATGGCCATCAGCAGTGCTACTACAAGTAGATTCTATCGTGGATGAGTGATATCATCCACAATAGCATCGATAGTGATGGTGATGGTTTCTATCATTACAAGGTGAGGTCTCCAAGTTACAAACTGGTTTTTAAAAAAACATTAGTTGGTGATATTTTCCAAGGACTCTAGTCTACTTAATATTTAATCAAGTTATGTGCGTCAACTTTGCCATGGACATCCCTGTAAAATCCCCATTAAGTCACCATAAAATCACCATTCTTGGTAAATTGTCCTGTAGCACCATGTTTTTTTCATGACACGCTCCAAGGACTGCAGCCTTCGTGACGCTGGCGGTGTTCATCGCCTGGCTTCCCAGGGCCAGGTCTATCCACTGAAGGATATAGCCTCTGGTTACTTAACATAGCCATGGAAGCCATGGCCCATTTCTAGATGATAAACATGATGGTATTGACCGTTTTTTAACATGGTGATTCTCCAGTTCGCTACATGAAATAACCAGATGGTAAAACTAGGAGAAACTTACTAGTTACATATTCTAAAAATTTGTGAGAGAAAGAGTTTTTTGTTGGGTTTCGATGGGTTGCAGCCACACACAACTTGATGTTTCGGAGTGCTTCGGGATTCGAGATTCAAATCCAAGTGGGGGATGGCTAGACTGGGAATGCAACGAACACTGGTGACATGTGACGAATCACTATGATTTCATACAAACATTGGATGGATTCTGATCATCAATATGATATATGAATATTATATATATACACATCTTTAAAACATTGGATAGAGGAAGTCTGAAGATAATTCGGATAGGTACAAAACTGACCGTTTTTGGGATGCGTTAATGACCCACATAGGAGAATCCTTGCGAAAGAAAACCTACAGTGAAACCGTCTTGAGATATCCGAGCCGGAGATCGACAGTCCCTGTTCCAACATTCATAGATTAATCAACGGCTGACTGCCTAAGAGTGTTTAACCATGTTTAAACCTAAAGATATCAATGGTTAAATGTAATGTTGGTTTCTGTCCTAGAGATACTTTTTTAAAGCCTTGGGTTTCAATGTGATGTATTTTTTTCTCAGTAATCCATCACTGATCCGTTACCAGCTGTGCTCAATCTTCCAGCTGTGAGATCCCAAGTCGACGCAATGGCCACGTGCTTCACTGCCATAACGGAGCTGATTCAACAGCTGTGCACAGCCGTGCAGAATGAGGCCCGTGTTTTCGATGGGGTGATCAATGAACAGCCTAGGCCATTGTAGGGCTAAACTCCAGGATTGGTATCCCGACTTACAGATAGGTTTTCCAAAAGTTTGTGGAAATTGCTTAATCGCTGGACTTAGAAATTGGAAAGGATACCAAGCGAAAAGCGGGTCTTTTGTACTGGGGCACTTGCGGGTTCCAGTTCCAGTCATAAGTGGACATAGTTGGGATTCGATATCCTGACTGGAGGTTACCATGAAATTTCCCCAAGTGCACCCCCAGTAGCTTCTCAGTGCTCAGCTTGACTCTCAACCAATGGTTATTCCACTATGATGACAGCAGAGTAGTCAGATCCATTTGAGGTACCCAACTTTGAGGCAACCTACACCCACGTGGTAAAATAAATCCATGTAGGACATGGAGCATTTTGAATGTAAGTTGGAGAGTCTCATAAGAAACATGCCTTTAAAAATGCGGAACCATAAGTTGAGGAAAGGTCTTCTACATGATACGACCATGGCGATATTTCTAATCAATGACTCCGTTTGCCACATGTCTCAGATCATTGTGACATACCCTCTGGTAAACAAACATAGCCATTGAAAATGGCCATAGAAATAGTTGATTTACCCATTAAAAATGGTGGATCTTTCCATAGTTATGTTAGTTTGCCAGAGGGATTCCTGCCCATAAGTCTTGAAAATTCAACAAATCCTTCACAAGCAAATTCAAAACTCCTTGGAAAAATTGTCCTGACTCTACATAGATATGATATCGATCTGTGTGCACACCCTTTTATCAATAAAACCCTGGTTCCATCCGCAATTGGTTGATTTATTGTTTGAATTGGCCGACCATTTTTGTGCTCTTTTTTTGGTTCATTTTGTTGGAAACATGTTCCACACACGCGGCCACCCCAGCTATAGAGTATCCAACAACGTGTTAAAGAATTGATTCTCAATCCATATTTTCAACTATAACTTTGTTGAAAAGTGTTCTTCCATATTCAGCATCTGTGATTAACAACAACACATTGATATTACACCACACTAAATCATAATTTGACTTGTAGTTTATTTGATATAGAATCCAGATACTATGCTGATTATCAATCATCATTTATCATCGTAGTGATTTCAAATACTTGTTGATTGCACATGTTCTAGTTTTTATATACTGTTATAAGGACTATATCCATCAACTATCACTCCTGAATATTTAGTAGATGGTTATTTGTAGGTCCAACAAACCGTGCTCTGCCCCAGGTGCTGTCCATTGCTGTGGAGGCACCAACACTCCTTGAAAGCCTTGGCTCCAAGCACAAAGGCCCATGGGGATTTATAACATAAGTGTACTGATTCATCTTATCACCGGGGATACACTGTATATCACTGGGTTATGATATGGTGATAACATGTGATAACGAACACGATTTTCGGATGCACTTTGAAGCACAGTACCGAACGACCCAGGAAATTTGTCAGCCCGCGAACTTTTGGCCGCGATTTTTCAGAGCTGAATGTCTTTTGGTTTCTCGAATGTGGAAGAAATCAACATTGATTTTTTGGGGGAAGCCAAAGGATATATATATGTATCTATATAGATACACATCATTAAATCAGGAAGTAAAGAGGCCGCGAACCTCTAAACATACTGGATACATAAGGAAGACAGTGAGGAAAATCATAAGTTACAAGCCTGAGCTGTGTTCCAGCACAACTTTGCCAAAAGACCCTCGAGTAGCGGCTGGACGGATGTGGAAAACTTTTCTGGGGCCGTGCCCTGAATATACCCTCTGGTAAACTAACATAACTATGGAAAATCACTATCTTTAATAGGTAAATCAACTATAAATGAGCCATTTTCCATAGCTATGTTAAATTACCAGAGGGTAATTCGTTTCAATTTGATATGAGAACCGTGCATGATATCAAGCCAATTGAAAATTCTAGTTCCTCTGGTTTATTCTTTGAAGTAATGACAAATAGAAGTTGTTGATTGAACATTGAGTCAGAACAAATCAACAAACCATGTTGATGGTTACCTTTAATGATCATGCCTAAGTTATGACAGACAATATAGTAGTCACGCTGCAATTAAATTGACATAGGGTGAAGATAGAGAATTCTTAGTGGAAAGTAAACCTCCGACCCCGAATTCCGGCAGGGTCTATGTTAATTTTGGCGAGGAGAACAAACAGAATAAGTTATCACAAACAGTAGTGAAATAATTCATACTTGGTAGTGCTTTTTTTCACACTCACACATCGTACTTACTTAACTAGTTAATGTTTGATTAACACAATAATGTGGTAAACCTAATAACAAACCCTCGCCAAAATCACCACCATTCGGGGTAGTATCAGCCATCCCCAATATTTAGCCTCCTGTCATCTAGCGATGTGGAAAAGCCACCATTTGTAGATCATTTTTCCTTTCGGAAAATCCATGGGTTTTCCACATCTATGTAATTAAATTGCCCTAGGGACAGAGTAAATTACCACCATGGCTTTTCCACATTCTAGTCAGTTTTCCACATCTAAGTTAAGTCAGTTTCCACATCCCTGTGCACCGAATACTTCGTCACCGAAAAACTGACTTCGCCGTCCCAGGCAGCTTGAAGCTGCAAGATGCTCAGAGCGATTCGCCTGCGATCAAGGCAGCGGGGCGACTGTGAGGAATTGAAGATGACACCCAATATAAGGGGATTTCCATCAATGGGGGTACCCCAAAATGGTTGCTTTATACTGGAAAATCCTAAAATAAAATGGATGATTTAGGGGTACCCCCATGACTTAGGAAACCTCCATATAAGCAGTGTAGAGAAAAACATGGTGATCTACTGAGTTTCACCCCATATGTTCGGTTGATTTTACCAAGAACATGTGGATTTTTTTTTGGATATACTACGCATGTAATGGGAGTTACCCTCTGGTAATTTGCCATAGCCATGGAAAATCACCATATTTGATAGGTAAACCATGGAACTAAATGGGCAATTTTCCATAATTAGCGATGTTGAATTACGGGAGGGTATAAACCATCGCAAGGACGGCAATTTTTGCAGGTTTCATAGCAATTTGTGAGATACGAGTTCATGCTTCTGTAATGACACCGTCATGTTCACTTTTTTGGGGGCCATATGGGATATGTACTTGATTTTGGTAAACTTTTGAGCGAATCTAAGGCATGATTCAAAATTGGGGACCTACATTTTGGGTATGTATATGTACATAGACGTATAGTATAGTTTCATTTTTTGGGGGGTACACGCTTTTAATTGGTTCGCAAATAAAGCTTTGATCCGTCAGAAGCTTCGGGACATGATCGTGGAAAAATACGATCATGAAAATGGCCATTTTTTGGCGATGGAGAAGGAACGGCCAACATAATGTATTAGGTTCATTGGTGCAGGTGTTCTCTGGAGTGACATGATGGAAAGATCCATGTCTATACGAATACATACATACATACATACATACATACATACATACATACATACATACATACATAGAGAGATTGAATTCCCCCTTGGTTTTCCGACAAATTTTAAATTGGGATATTTGGAAAATTACCAGCGATGCGTTACGGTTTTTACCCGTTGTCAGAGGCCGCGTGCCAGAGCATTCCCACGGACCAGTCGCCTATGGGTGCTTTGGCTGCGGTGGTCTTTCCAAGCTGAAGCCCTACCGTGGAAGATGATGCAAACATGATGTTTATGATGTTTCCTTTCTTGGCTTTCCATTGTCATTTTCATTGAGTTTTCAGCTTTTCCCAGAATCAGTGGAAATGCAGCTATACATACTATATACTATATATATAATATACATACATATATACTATATACTATATATACTCTATATATATACTACATATAATACCTATTGTTTGGTGTGGCGAAATAAATCCTACCTTCACAGCGCTCCGAAACCCTTGAGGCCATCCTGCGGATCCTGCGGAGCCGGCCGACTCGGCGCCACGATTGAAAATGAACTTTTCAGCTATTGAAAACCACTCAAAATAGCTAGGTAAACTATGGACAATGGTTAAGAATGGTCAATAATGGTATGGTTAATAGTGGCTAAAATAATGATTGATAATGGTTAATAATGGTTGATAATGGCTAAAATCATGGTTAATAGTGGCTAAAATCATGGTTAATGATAACGTCACCACTTTATAGGTAAATCAACGAACTGGGCCATGGCTGAAAAATCGCAAACTGTAAGACATTACCAGAGGATGAACTTTGATCTTGAGTGTCCGACTGACAAGTGCCAAAGGAAGTGAAACCCAGTGATCACCGATGGTCACTTTCGTTACTGGTATCGGTAACACGGATGATGTGACCCATGAGAGGGAACCAGTTCCTATGTAAAACCATTGACATTGGCCGTCAATGGATGTTGTCAATAATTCAGACGAGCGATAAGAACACGCATATTCTCATGCTAATGTTTCTTAGATAGTAAGAATGGCCTGTTAACTGTTAATGTTAATAATCTTGACATTTACAAGCATTAGCTTATTCAATAATAACAATAATGGACAATAATGGTTTGTCAATGTTTATGGGGTCAGTCTATTTGGTGAACCGAGATTATGATAACCTATTGTTTTTTGCCCGCATGAATAGCAAACACTCAAATTCATTGATTAGACACTTTGCTCAACTCAATGATTCTGCTTGTTCATCCACGGTTAACTGTTCAAACACCAGCCAACAACTATCAACCAGCTTTGCAATCGGTTTAACAACGGCGCCCCGTTGTTCCTTAGGACATCATTGTCACTGAGGGCCCAGAGGTTCTAATGTGGGTGGAGGAATGTGGATGCTAGGCAGCAATGGATGGTGCAAAACGTGGATTTGCTGAGAAGAAGATTTTCCCAATGGAGAATCTACTGGGGAAATGGATGGTTTTATGACTTTCAAAAAAAAAACAAAGAGGGTTCCTTCCGCAAATCCAAGTATAGCGAGCCAAAAAATAGATGCAAACGGTAAAAACTCCTGCATTGTGGTAAATGACGTGTCTATCTTTTTTTGTGCAAAAAAGATGATCACACATTGTGAAACCATGGCTTTTCAATCCAGGATTTGACATCCTTGTTTTTGGCCAACACAATGGGATTTGATACCCTCTGGTAAACGTTAACAAAAAACGATGGAAAATCACAATGCTATGAATGGGAAAATCAACGAACTAAATGGCCATTTTCAATAGCAAACTCTTAAATTACCAGAGGGTATGATTTGATATGATTTGATCATGTGCCTCTTCACAGCATTTTTTGGGTCCAAGGAGCCAAGTGATCAAATCAACCCGAGGTTGTCTGACAATTGGTTCCCGAAATAGTCCATGTTAACAGGAGATATGGTGGTTTCCTAAGTCATGGGGGTACCCCCAAATCATCCATTTCTAGATGGGATTTTCCATTAACCTACCATTTTTGGATACCTCCATGTATGGAAACCTCCATATTTATGTGGAACTATGATGATTAACCAGTGGATTTTTTTCCATGCGATCCGCAAAACTTACAGCTGTACACCCTGGGTGCCAGAGTTGCCGTCCATGTAGAGTTGCTTCACTGCTTCATGTTGCTCCTATTCATACCTTTCATAACAACTCAGCTTCGCGGAAGCCCAGTCCTGACATGGCCCTCATGGGTTTGCATCAACGAAGTGCCAAACTGGGACGCACACGAGATCCAGGTGTTAATTTCAACCAACCAGTTGGCTGAGTTGTTGGCTCCCTCGGTGATCCTCATGGGAAATCCATCATTTCGGGGATTTCCCCGTGGCACAGGTGATTCGACCGTGACACTTCGCCGGGATGCGAGTTGAGCATCGCCAACAGCACGGCAGACAATGAGAATTGAATATTGGCATGTATGCAATCAAACAATCAGAATTATATTGTAGTATTATCTATCATGTATAGAAATACTATCATATAGTATTCAAGTAAAGCTATTATATATTATACAATCAAACAATCCGAATAGTATTATAATGGAGTATATCATGGGCAATTCACTGTGCATCGAGGATCTCCATAAAGACATGTCTCAGAAATGTTCGCTTTTTCCCAAGGTGGCAGTTGTGATGAAGACAACAAGACCAGATGATTTGGGGTGGTGGTCGGGTGAAACAGCAAACTTAGACCATGACTTGGTAGTGAAAGCCATGGTGCGAGGATCCGCCATTGAAAACACCAGGATGATCATCACTGGTTTCGATGATCTCGGGCGGCCCTCGGGCGCCCTTAGATTAATTCCCCTGACCGTCTCCGTGCATGGCCAAGTTCCTCGCAATGCGAAATGACCAATTACCACGACACGCTCTGGGTATGTCTCAAAAAACAAAACCATCGCACGACAAGCCGTAAGTGTCTATGGATCAATACCAATACATGCTATAACCATCTATAACCATCTATAACCATCTATAACCATCTATAACCATCTATAACCATCTATAACCTATACCAATTTATCGATGTTTAAGGGGATGAACATCCATTTGCCACCCCTGTTTTGCGGGCACAGGGGCTTACCGGGTTTGGTGTACCGTCAATCTCAGGATCCACATGAGAAAAATATGGGATTTTTATGAGATTTAAACATGGAACATATGGAACACATGGAACACGGTGAATGGTGCCCCCAAAGGTTTTGTTTGTTGCTTTGTAAAGCCCATGAATACTATAGTTACAGTATAGTTACAGTTATATCTACCATAAACCATTAATAAACCATAGAACTCAGCCACAACCATATCTCAACTGAACGCGAGCTCGACTGGTGGCCCCAGTCAATGAATTATGGGTTTCCATCATCCATTCTGGATAGCCACTCCAAGGTAAGCGGGATGCATAGCTTGTTGATCCCGTAATAGCTTGGCAGGATGCATAGCTTGTGCCCCAAAATCCCATGATCAGATTCCCTGACCACTTTGGAGGTACCATTTTGAGACACCATATTCCTTACGACATGATTGGAGCGTATTGGAGTGGACCATTTCTAGCTTACCAAAATCATATCGTTTGATCTTTTGAGACATATCTACCGGTCAGATTCGAATTTCCATAGACCCGCTGACGTTCCTTCTGATGTGTAGTTTGGCTTGGCTCAGAATTTTTGGCCTGGCTCTGTCAACATGATGGGGCCTGCCAACCACAGAGGCTTGGCTCATCAGCGCGGACTCAAAAAGACGCCGAGTGTGAAGTTACCCGCTGATAATTTTAATTGGGAATGGAAAATCACCCGTGGAAATGGTAAATCATCAGAATCAGTTAATGTTCGTAAAGCAATAGGATCCACCATCCCGTTATTTTTACCATTTTCATGGGTATAACTGGCCGGTGGTTAGTTGGGAGCGATTTGGAGCTACTGAGAGTATCCCAACCATATGATAAACAATGAAACTATGGCTGGATTTTAGGGCGCCGCGTATGATGAACGATGAAGCCTGGGGTCCCTTGGCTGGTATCGAAATGAAGAGATTGCGCAAAGAAATTTGAGGGGTTTAACATGGTTTAACAGTTTCATTCCAAATTATTTAAATGAAAAGAAACCGTTAAACTATGTTAAAATTATTACTGTATTATTATACATATATATATATTTATATATATATACATATATATATATATATTTGATGGGTTTACCGTGGTTGATATGGTTTAACATACTTGATTTCTGGGTCAACCTCGGTGATTTTCTCACCCAATGGGTGGAAGGGTTTTTCCCGGTGATGTTTGCTGACTTGCAGCCGCATCTAAGTACGTATATCATAGATCATAGATTATTCATAGATTATTCATAGTATATCACAGTTTACCATAGTAGATCACCAGTCGATCATAGTACAGTCTATTATAGTCTATTATACCAGTCTATTATAGTATAGATTATTACCATAGTCTATCATAGTTTTTTCATAGATTATTACCATAGTTTACCATAGTATATTACCATAGATTATTCATAGGGTCATAGCTTTTCGTAGTATATTCATAGTATATATGATAATATTGACCATAGATATTTATAGTATATCAGTATATTTACCATAATCAGTATATTTACCATAGATATGTACCATTGTTCATAGATATTCATAGTATATCAGAGTCTATCCATGTTTCGAAAGCTCGTGAGGTCACCCAACGGTCACCCAACGGCCAAGGTGCTGGTGGTCCCGGCAGCCATGTTCTACTACGAGGTGAAGCTGAGGATCCTGGTAGACCGGGGCCCTGGTTTACATATTACATATGATATCATGTGATATCATTTTATATATATATAATGATATATCATGTGGTTGAGAAAAAACAATTCGTAGCTACAACTGGCTCCCCATTTCAGAGATTTTAATCGATTCTTTAATGGGGAAGATGGAGATCCATGGTTACTTCCAGCGAACCACCGGATAGATACCCCTAAGCGTCCAAATTAGATGGTTTATCATTGGGTCGTGGGTTCAATCAGTTTCAAACCTGCTGATATCTAAGAAGCCAACGGTAGGGGTAGGGGTCAATACCGAAAACACAGGCTCGCGCAAATTTGCGTCATTTTGAAATATTTCAACATACTGCTTGTTTTGGGGCTATCCAATTTGTATCATGTAGTCCTTTTAGGCCGAAACCTTCGAAGAAAACAACGAAAGGTAAGAGCCGGCTATGGACCGTCCCACACTGAAGTGGCGAACAGAGAGAGGGTCGTAACGGGTCGTATCACCAGTGTTGATTGGTTAAATCAGCGCCGTTGTTTTTCATAGAGCAACCCTTCAGTTGGAAGTTGGAACCGTTGCTACCAGGTGAACTCGGATCCGTTTCACACTTTCCTTACTTTCCTTGATCATTTCATCCAGGTGGAGGGCGATGAGTTTGTGAAGAGGAGATGCTCTGGAGTTGGGCTCTGGAGAGACAGGATTGTCTTGAAATACTGTGCACCATGGGAGTCGAACAAGATCACCCCAAGCTGACGTTTTAAGCCCCCAAAGAATGAGGCCTGTGGTGGGTCCATTCCTCGGACACTGTCAATTGAAGTTGTTTTTGATGTCGGCCCAACAATTTTTTAATGGCAAAAATGAATCCCGGCCCCGCCACCGGAGGGATGAGGGATTTGGAACTCTGTGGCAGCGTAAAATCTCGGTGTTTGCACAGCGCCGCTTATTTTGCCGCTTTTTGCGGCCTTCCTGCGCGGCAAATTTGCTACCTTGAAATTTGGATGGCAATGCCACTGGTTTGCTGCAACAATCCACATTTTTCAACTCCAGTCACTGAGTCACCACATGAATCATCCCATTAAAAAAAGCGGAAATCAACTCCAAAAATCACCTCCCAAAGAACCAAAGAAGCCATTGAAGCGCCCGACTTTTGACTTTTGATGTTTGGGTAAGCGCAGCTCCTCCTTTTTAAACCGTCGGAGGAAACGGCGTTACGTCATGTGCTCCATGCTGATGACCTTTATTTTCTCTGCCCGGGGGCACGGTTGTGGGATGCGGTGGATGCTGGGATAGCTGGGATAGGATAGGTTGCAATCACCGATGGAGGCATCATCTCTCATGGAATCTGGTTCTGATGGTTCCGCTTTGCACTTGGTATGGGACATCAGAAGGTTTGGTTTGCATGGCTTGTCGCAGCTACATCTGTGCCGTTCTGTTGATCAGCGATCCAAAATGTCCATGTTTGAAGAGTGTTTTCAGTGAGCTACCTGGAATATCATCCCACTTATATAGTAAGTGGTGAACGTAACCCTTGTTAGTAAGTCCCGTGGGTTATCCCGTATACATACACAGATAGATAGATAGATAGATAGATATATACATATATTAAGCAATGGGTTATGACTAGCAAGAAGTCTCTCAGCCAAAGGGCCAGACATGTTTTTTCGGATGAGGTGCCTCATCTCCGTTGATTGATGATGAGTTTTGGGATGATTTATACTACCCCAATCCAATTGGGGACTACAAAAAAAACCAATTGGGGAATCCCGTTCTTAACCAACCAGGATTTTGACTGCTCGGAGTTTTTCCCGAATAGACCTGCAAAAACTTGGGTCAAGCCTAGTCAAGTCACAGTTCAGACATTTTCTTAGGCAACCGACCAGGTTTTGGTTGCTTCAACAGTTCAACTGTTTTTTCTCTGGAATGATTGATCCCCAGGCTGCATTGCTGGGCATCAGTTTTCCCTTCTTGTCAAAGGCCGCTTCAATGGGTAGAACAAGGGCCTGGGTAGCACATAAACTATCACTGGGATGTGATTGGTCAGTTTGGTCAGTGGAAGTTGAATCAACTCGTGATGGGATCCGCATTTGGACAGAGCACCTCCGACATTCCACCTTGTGGTATATCTCACCTTTTCTGGTAGGCATTTTTTTCTTTGATCAAAACCAAGAACGCACACCATTTTTTCAGATTCCCGCTTGTTGGCTTCCCTTGTTTCCTGATTCATCTGTTTGCTTTTTTTATCTGCTTTCTGATTTTCTGATTTCTCTTCCTTGCGCTTTCTCCTGATTCTGTTTCTTCTGATTCACGTCCCTTTTGATTCCTCTAATTCCCCAGGCCGCCATACCAGTTGTCTCCTATGCGTGCAAGGACAGGCTGTGGAACATGTTGCCCAGGCTGGTATTCGATGCGAAGCAGCCCTGGTAATTATTCGGCGTGTATTGTATGCACGCAGTTACACACAGTACGTACATACATACATACATACATACATACATACCATAACATACATACATACATACATACATACATATATATATATATATTACAGTATATATTACAGTGATTTACAGTGTATATATATATACAGTATATATATATATATGTATGTACATGTATACAGTGTATATGTATATGTTTATATGCAGGATAAGTATCATAAATGTTGTCCAAAATGGTTGTTTCTCCTACATGATTTCTCCCTGGAGGAGTGGCAGACGTCGGACGAAACGGGCCGCAGCAAGGTCTGCGGCAATGGGCAGCCAACAGAAATCGAAGTGCAGGTGCTGTGTCGAACAGGGTATGGTGGATATATCTATATGGGGGGTTCCTACAATGGGGTACCCCAAAATGGATGGTTTATAAGGGAAAAACTTATTAAAATGGATGATTTAGGGGGTACCCCCATTTTAGGAAACCTCCATATAGTTAATAGATGTGAATAGTAGTTCATGGTGGTACAATGGGGGTACAATGAGATTCGCGGCGGAACATTTTTCTTTGGAATTGAGTTTAATTGACTTCACGGCGTCAGTGATTTTTTTTTGAGAATTGGGTTTCATTAACTTCACTGCGGCATTGATTCTTGGGAAGCTTTTCAGGGAATTAAGTTCAACTATCTTCACCGCAGAACTCATACACACATACACACATATACACATGTACACACACACATCAATGTATATATTCATTGAGATGGATGTCTACGTACATTTACGAATGTGGGAAAAACAATGTCATAAACCACCTATTTGGGAATGGTAAACATACCACCTGGGGGATTGTTTATTATTGTTTTACCCACATAGCTATGGAAAATGTACCATTTATAGATGATTTACCTCTTAAAAATGGAGATTTCCAGTTCGCAAACTGTTAGTTTGGCCAGAGGGTCACCATGAAAATTCCGAAAAAAATGCAAATTACGAAGAACTGATTGAGGTGGGCTTCCAGATCTACCTAGTCAGCGTGCTGTGCTTCTTAGGTTGGCTGCGGCCTAAGATGGGCGGATCGAGAAATTTCGGAGACCGACACTGACCGACACCGAGAAACATATGACTTAGCTATTAAAAGGATTTAAAAGGGGTAATTTTCCAGTTCGCAAAGTGTTAGTTTACCAATGGGTATCTCCTGAATTAGCTGGAATTCATCCTAGGTCTGAATGGTGCAAGGAGATGAACATGGGAATAAATGTTTATTTCTTAAGGCCAACAGGATACAAAAACAGGTTTTTGGCGGTAGAACAATCCAAACTTGGACAAGGCTTGGAAAGTAGGCCCAGACATGTTACCACTATCCACGGGGAAGAGTGATCCTTTCAACAGGGAGTGCGGGTGCAAACCATGATGACGCACCGTCCAGTACTCAAACATAGCAATGGGATATCTTCGCACTAAATGGAAGTTTCTAGCTGGGAAAAAACGCACTGAAAATTGGATTTTGTGGCAAACCACGTTTGATCGGAGGGTATTGCCATGGCTTTAGGTTCCTCCTCTCCATCTTTGGTGGCATTGGTTTGAGCGTCTCTCGGCCGCCATGAGGGCGGGCATGCCGCCATCCAACAGGGGATCTCGTTTGAACACAGTCGCGTTTTCACAGAAGGCTTGTGACATCTTAAAACATGCATAAACATGTATAAACATGTATAAACATGTTGTGTGCTTTGAAATTGTGACTTTGAAAATCTTTGAAAATCCCACGGAGAACTGACAAGACAGAGATCAGACCATTCATGATCGACCGCATCAGCACTGGTGGGAAATCACCAAAAAGTGAAGAGATGTGGAAAATTTAGAAACTCTGGAGATCTTTCGGATGTCTCGTAGATCTTTCGAAAATCTGTCGGTCCTTGATTTTGCCCCAGGCTGCCCCATTGGACATGATCTTATCTTTTGTGGATCGGCCACGGGCCATCGACGTCCTGACATGTTTGCTTCACCATGGTAGATGTGGCACCACCTTGTAGCATCTAATCCGTACCTAGAGAAGATTGCTGGTTGAGCCACATTAATCACACGGAGATGTATTAATAATACCTATATAACGTATAATATATATATAGATACATATTATATATATACACACACACATATGTGTGTGTGTGTATTCTATACATAGCACACAGACACACCGAGATCCAACGAGAGGATTCGAGCTTTGAAGAACTAAAAATGTCTTTCTAAAACTTCCATGCCCAATGCTTATATCACTTATATCTAACGAGAAGGTTGAAGGCTCAACACCCACATGTTGTTAAAGAAAGATTTAAAAAATCCATTCCAAGGGGGTTGCCACAGTATCACAGTGGCGCCAGAACGAATCTACATATCGACAGCGAAAAAAAATGGCAAGGACGCTCAGAGTTCGAACCGGGGAAAGCTGGAAATAGCTGGAATACTTACTGAAGGGGAACATCCCTGAAGCGATGATTTGTCTAGTGTTTTGATATCCAAAACCTCGGTAATATTGAATAATTTTGAACAACATTGAATAATATTGAACAACATTGAACAATATTGAACAATTGAATACGATTGATATCATTCTTATCCTAGTGTAATGGCTTGACAGTGTTTTTCAACAAGGCTCGGTTTTTTGTTGACATCCCAAGCGGCGGCGGAACCTCCGATGATCACCATGTCTGGAAAAGTCAAAAGCGGCAACAGAACGTTCCAATTCTTGATGGTAAAACATTGACACAGCGAACCTTTTTTTAAAAAAAATAGCTATGGAACATCACCATGTTTATATACTCGGTAAATCATGTTAAATAATCATGTTTATCATCTATAAATGTGGGCCCTGGCTTCCATAGCTATGTTCGTTCCAGGTGCACATCCTCCTTTGGTGAGAGATATCCCCACTTGAGCAATGCCAAAGTGTTCGAACCACGCTTGGGGTTGGATTTCAAACAATTCGCAGTTTTTATCACTTCAATAGTTAGATATCAGTGCAACTGAGAAAAGAATCATCAAGTTAGATATATTCACTAATTCACTATAATTAGATATACAAACTTCACTATGTACATATTAGGTATTTCCTATATATAAACTTCACGTTTTTTTCCTAACGCCTCGTGCAAAGAACTTTCGCTGGCCGTTCGCTGGCCGCCAAGGTCGGCTTGGCGGCTGGTGTCCTGCGGGGTCCCTGGTGGCGGAAAGCACGTGGATGTTGATATCAACTATTTGGAATATCTATATGGAATATCTATATGGAATATCTATATGGAATATCTATATGGAATATCTATGGAAATGTTTTTACACCTAACCCAAAAACTTTGCTGAGCGGCCAGATGTCGAACCCGGGACATTGCCATCTGCAGCTGACAGTCCAAGTCTTTTTGGTGACATGGAAATTCCATGTGATATTCCATTGATATTCCATGGAAAGACATACTCCATATATATATATTATATATATATATATGATATATATATATATTAAAATTATATCATATTATATCTCATGATTCCGAATGTGGAATTTCCTGCGGTTTGCTCTCGTTATCCCTATCCTTCTGTTTGTTCTCGTCCACTTCCCTGGATCCATGTGGTGAAGGTTCTTGAAACGACCTAGGTACCAGCAAAGATGGCAGCTGGAAATCACTGAATATTTTGCGAAGTAAGTAGAGCCTCAAATAGACATCACCTAGTGATGCCAATGAAGCGCAATTGGAAAACCGATGGAACTCACCTAGTAGGGACAATTTTCGTAATTTTGTTTCGAGAAAACATGCTAGTTTCATTTGTTAACACCTGGACCTCGTTCTTTTTTTTCCTCGTTCAGTTTCGCCGTTCGAGGCTTCAACGAGCAGAGGAGTTGCAACAACGCGACGATGACATGGTGGAGGCCTCCAAAGGCCTGGATATCCATATGAGAGTGAAACATGATATACATGGGATATACTGTATACCATAAGGATATGTAATGACCAATATACATATGTGTATATATATATATATGCAGTATACACATATGTAACATATGTATGTATTATACATATAATTACACACGCATGCACATGACATAGATGTGGGATATCACCAGTTCCATCAGTTAATTCCCCAGTTGCGATGCGTGGAGACTTCCCGATCGAGAAGCGAAAAAAAAAAAAAACGGAGATTTGAAGCGGCCCATCCTCAAAGATTGCCCAGTTGGGTTTTTGATGGTATTTTATTGGGATTTAAGTGCTTAATAATTGTTAACAATGGTTTGTAATGATGAAATGATTAATCATGACTAATTGGAATACCAAAATTGGTAATCAAATGGCTGACTGGAAACCCACATTTAGTGGAGGTGTTTCGCTTCCATTTTTTCCCAGCACCCAGTATTCATCCATGGTCGTTGCCAGGCAGCAAGCGACGACTGAGTTGGGGTGCCTGGCAGGCGAATCGAAACTTGCGACAGGTGGGGATGGTTTCACTGGAGATGGTGGCGATGGATGGTTTCACAACCGGTTGGACTGGTTGGTAAACTGTAGTGTTTACTGTGGGTGAAAAGTTGGGATATTTTTTATGGGTACTTCTGAATGGGTACTGAATGTACCACCATGGGGGATATCAGAACTAATGGGATGACTAATCAAGAATATGAGATGATTAAGATGGGTGTGTTGGAGAATGATGGATTAAGCCCCACAGTGGCGGAAAAACGATGAAGAATCCCAGGAGGCACCCCTCTGACAGGTGCGCACGGACTACAACCGCTTCAAGTGCGATGTTTTGTTGCTTGAGGAGGACAAGTGAAGTGGAGCTCAATTGTTTTTTACAGGGAATGGCATGGGGAAATCATGGGATATGACATAACTATCCAACTCGATTTGATGTATATAATATAATATAATATAATATAGTATAATATAATATAATATAATATAGTATAATATACAATATAATATAATATAATACAATATAATATAATATAATATAATATAGTATAATACAATATATTATAATATAATATGATATAGTATAATATACAATATAATATAATATAATATAGTATAATATACAATATAATATAATATAATACAATATAATATAATATAATATGATACAATAGAATAGAATAGAATATATGATATGATATGATATATATAATACTATATATACATACATATTTTAAGATTTCTCCGCTGGTGAACGGAGGGAGCGGTGGTTGTATTCACCGACTTGGTACTTCAATCCGTACGGAATCGATGGGAATAGGTTGCTGGGAGTATGAAATTGATATATTTGTCGTGGATCATTCCCGAAAATTCCCGAAAATGCACAAGTAAGTACCCTCTGGTAAATTGACAGTTGGACCCTGAAAATCACCAATTTATAGTGGAAACTAGTCTTCCAAACCCGACAACTGCCAGGGTCGTCATGTTAATTTACCAGAGGGTAACTAAGTAACTTAATGTGACCAGCAAAAGATGGCGCATGTTTGACGAAAGATTGACCCAGGAGTTTGAAAAGCTGCAGATCTCCAAGTTCAACAAAGGAGAGAGTGCGGACACCTAGTGTTGTTTAACGGTCGTTGCTCGGGTCGGCTCAAATATGGGAAAACTGGGCGATCATCATGTTTACTGTTGTTGAGAACTGATGAACTGCTTTGTTGACCCATGTAAAAACTCTGTTTACTCTTAGGAAATCCAAACAAAGACCAGCCTCTATAACAAAGAACCAGTAGTTGGTGGTGCAGTTCCACTGAAAAATGGCGTGGCTATACTCATATTAAGCTATATACTTAATATTGTGGTGCTTATATCATCTTATATCCCAACGTTATGAAGCTGACATCAGCATATACCCATTAAATCATATTGAATCATGACTAAAGTATCCAAAGTGCAGCAGCAAGTAGCTCTTTGACCGTTACACTCTGTTGCCAAGGCTTGTTGGTGGCCGTGCTAAAGCTCTGCTGTGGCATCCTCTTTGCCATCCTGTCACTGGTCACTTGGAGCCAAATTTCCGTTTTGTCATGTTTCCGTTTTGTCATCCAGTCATGGAAAAAGGATCCCCCTTCGGAAAGCACCAAATCCATGTCTGATGTTTTTGAGACCCTCAAACAATGGCCGTTTTCATAGGAAACCTGGAGGTTTTTGTTGCCAGTCCAATGGTGGGGATGGCGAACCCAAGGCCTGGGTCCTGCAGATCATCATGAGTGCCCCTTGGCGAATGAAGTGAATGATGTGATGAAGATTTCGGCCCAGTATGACCCAATAATATCCAATAATGCCCTATATATATAGGCATTTATTCATTCATTCATTCATTTATTTATTTATTTAAATAATTAGTGCATTATTTATTTGTTTTTGTATATGTGAACCCAAAACGGAACTTGGCAGTTGTTCTTTTCGAGTCTATATGCACAAAGAGGTCTTGTCTTGGCTGAAGAATACAACAGATGGCTCCGAAATCCTCTAGCAGTGTTGGCGAAGTAATTAAGTTCTGGTGAAGATGTCTTGTTTTGGTGTTCCCAAGTGACTTAGGCAATTTTCCTGAGGGATTCGTCGGCTTGTTTGTTGTAGCTCGAATCAACGTTGAGAAATATCAACCAACAACGTATTGGAGATCGTATTGGAGATCGTATTGGTTGATTGGAATATACCACAACAAATCATTGAAATATCACGTTTCTGTTGATCATATTGGAATATCAAATTTCTGTTGGTTCTGCTTAAATGTTTCTATGTGTCCCTCACTTGGTGAAGTGATAGGATCCCAAGCCATCGCGAACTGGTCGAATCCTGGAGGTCATAGTACCCCAGATCTCAGGGCAGGCGCGTGGAAATCCTGCTCTCAAGCTTCGCCAGCAACGATTCTTGTTTCAAGTTTAATATTTTAATGACCAAAGTCCCATTTGGAGAATCAAGTTTCTCTTAAAAGGTGACTGAAATCACCTTTTGGTCAGGAACATCCTAAGACCTAGCAAAGCTAATTAGTGTGAATGTCCTTCCTCTCAATTTCGCAGGTGGATATCCCCATCAAATGCCCAAATGTTCAGAGCACTGTATAAAACACTAATGAGCATGATACAACCATTTTTTTAACCACCTAACAACACAAGAATAACATGGGAAAACCAGAATTCAGGAGACAATTCTTTAGCTATCCCCAAAAAATGTCCTGGGGCCATGGTTTCCGAAGATCTTCTCACCGCCGCAGCCTGGACCGCCCTTCTTGAACAGCCTCCTTGCTGCGTGCGAGGATGCAGGGCCTGGTTTCCAAAGGGAGGGACCTGGAATCAACTGGCACCGGTGTTGAGGGATTTTGGATGAACAAGTTTTGCTCTGGGGAGCAATAAACACCAGTCGAAACACCGAGGAATTAGCTTGTGAACATTAGGATTTCATCTGCAAAACTGGGGGATTTCTTCAACATTTCGAACAAGGCAGCAATGTTGACTCTGTTGACCAGATTTTGAAAACAACCAAAGAGAAGTGGACGTTTTGACCCCGAAGCTGGAATTCCTGAACATGGAGGGTTTCCAGTTGGACAGGGTCCTGGCTCCGGGTCAGATTGTGTCCCTAACCTCGAATGATGATCTTGCGAAGTTGAGGGATGATCTATTTTTCTGGGTAATCGGTCAGCCACTTCAACCTCACCATTGGGTTGGGAAAATCATCCAATGAAAATGTTTCAGGCCATCCCAAGGCATCTGAGGCCCGAAAAATCTGAGGTTGTACCCCTTGGGCGTGGCGCTCTATGTATCTTGGATCCATGGAGAATTCGTTCTGTTTTTTCCGGAAAAAGAAACAGAACGGAACATTTATTTCAATGGACTTTCAGAGAATTTGAAGGGAGGCTCAAAGCATGGTAGGGCGCCTGCAGTGGATTTATCAAAGAGATGGCGAGCCCATTGGTTTGGATCAAGTACCATCCAAGATTCGTGTGATATCGGAGGAGCCTTTGGGAGCGTGGTAGCCTCCAATGAAGGGGTCATAATCCAGGGGGATGTATATATATATATATTGCATCATCATCAGCACTTATCATCACTTATCATCACTTATCATCACCTATCATCACCTATCATCACTTATCATAAGTACTCTAACCCGACAAATGAAAAAAATGAGGTTGTCGCAGTTAACCCGCAGCTTGTCTTTGAGGCGTGCTTCAACTTCTACATGCTCATTTGCGTCGTTGCTCAGCAACAAAATCATGTCGGCTGATGGTTGACACACAGAGGAAAACCAACAAATGGCGGACAGAGACTTGAAAAAATGGATCAAACTGGGTGATATACCATCTGGTTCTTTAACATAGCCATGGAAAATCACCGTTTTTGATAGGTAAACCATCTATAAATGGGCCATTTTCCATGGCTATGTTAAATAACCAGAGGGTAGATGTTTGCAGTCAACTCTCTCAGCAACGCCGAGTCATGGGTAGCACTTATGCAACGCTCACCCTGTTGGAGCGGGTTTGAAACGCAGGATTCTGGCAACGTATCTGGAATCCTCATCAACCAATCCTGTAACAGAGAGCTCGGACCTTTAAAAATGGCGAGTTAGTCAACTGAGGCAAATATGAACTACCAGTAACTACCAACCAACCATCACTTCTGGACTGAAGCCGCAATTTTTCCACCGAGATCGATCTTTTTGATAGCTGACACATGCTGACACCCCTTTTTTGGTGTTGGTCAAACTCCCTTGTTTCGTTCATAACTGCATTTTTTCTTGGTTGAATCACATGCTTTTGTCAGTTTAATAACATGTTCTGATATAGGTTGTTGGGTCAATGCCCATCTTTGGTCCTGGCTTTCCACGTTGAGGTGAAAGGCTGCACCAAATTTGGTATGCGGGTCCGGGCAGCCGAGAAAATACTGGGAGGGTTTTGAGGTCATAGAAATTCCGGGCTTTTCGTTTCGGGAATATTTTGACAACAAAACCCTAGTTTCCACATATTTGTTTGACCATTGAACATTCCAGTTCTTGGCCGGTGGATGGGGCTGAGTCCAGATTGTTAAGCCATCAACTCAACAAATGGAGCTATTTGTTTGTCACTTTCCACTATTATTTGGTTTCTATAGGTTTCTATCTTGCTGGCGATGATGTGATTTTTTCGGGATGAAATCACCAGAGTATAAACGGATATAGATATAGGGTGAAATGACCCACCGCCATATGAGGGTTTAAGAAAACCATACTTGTCCGGCGGGAAGAACATCTGGCGTAAACTTGACAGCAGATTGAATGTTGTCTTGTCAGTCTTGTCCATTTGCGAATTGGGTGTGTTTCACATGTCATTTTTTGTATGCCGTTTGCATGGCGATGTCCTGGGATGTTTGTGACTCCCCATGGTTGGTTTTCAGGGGTTTTCAGGGGATGGCAGGTGGATCCCACAAAAAATGTTCTCCAAGACGGTTTTGTGATTCACTCCAATTGTTTCACGGATCCCCCGGTTTAGGCACCCAGAGTATACCTTTCCAATCATGTTTAGGACTGCTTGAATTGGCCAAAGGTTCTGAGACATTTCGATCATGGGCAAGGGAGTTGGACCCCTCTCGTAAAACGGCTTCGTTTCCAGCCATCCCCATCAACCGCCCCATCACCACCACCAAACCTGCCAGATCGCGTTCTTCCTGAGTATCCATCCCATGCGGGCGCAAAATACGCCGTTGAACTCCATCCTTTTCAACGTGGAGATGCTGCTAGTCTCCTCTGGAGTCCTTTGGACAACGCGTTGGTGGATTGGTGGCCGGTTCCTAGGGGGGGGGATACAGATTCACCAATTTTGCATCAATGAAACCGCTGCAAAAAATGGGAGTTTGGTTAAGAGCTGTGCAAAAAAGGATCCTTTTCTCAGGGAGAAGTGTGGCCAAGGGGACTTGCTTTGACACGCTATGAGTTGCCCAACGGGCACGGTGAATTGCTTCCCCACCAACGCAGAGGGGAAAGTTTTGCTGAGATTCATGGCTTGTACCATGTTGTATTCATAAACTTTTAAAATACGATAGAGATGTGATTTTACATTGAATCAATTTACCAGATATCCCGCATGACAAGTGTTCGGCGCTTCCGACAAACCGAGACTGCCTGCTGTTTTTTGTTTGCTCATGGCTTCAATCCAAACTGCTCGATTTCATCTACAGAAAAAAAAAAAACTCAACCCTATGCCGTCAAGATAGGATATTCAAATCTGCTCGCATGTAGTCTAAATCTAATACATATATATAATCTAAGTTAAATCTACTGTAATATCACATGCTCTAAGTTTAAAAAACTAATCTAATTCGTCTCTATGTTTAGATGCTTCACAATATAAATATAATCACCATCTAATCTACTGCATTTAAACTTAATCTATTTTAATCTAAGATACCCTCCATTCACATCTTCTTATTCTTCCATTATCCCAATTAAGCCATATTGTCTCATCATCATCTCTACAAAGCCACTATTCCTTATCCCATTATCATCCCACTAATCCTATATTTCGATTTAACTTCAGATAATTATCCATATCCCATTACCCCATATGATCCCATATGATCCCATATGATCCCATATCTCACTCTCATCCCACCATGACTTTCAGATGAATCCAACGATTAATCCAATGACCATCCCATTAAATCACCATGAAAAATCACCATGAAAAATCACCATTGTCATCCCATGCATCTTTCACCATCGGCTTCCGTCAAGGCCCTGGTGCAGTTCTCTCAGACCACCTTCAGCGACTACGCGCGGCTCACGGAGGACGGGCTCCGGTGATGTCTGCGGGGGAAGATGATGAAATGATGGGGAAAAAACTGGGAAATGTTGGTTTTTCCATGGTTAAATCATGGCTAGATCTGGGATACGCTGGTTTTTTTCATGTTAGATCTATCGATATCTCCAAATTAACTATAACATAGTTAGATGCAGAATGGATGGGACGTTTATTGATACAGAATGATGACTATAATCACCCATGGGATGGTATTGATATGTATTGATTTTTACCATAAGATGTTGGTGAAATAGGATCTGCTAGATGGTACAGTATATAACTTTTGCCAAAAAGTAATTTTAAAGTGCAAGCTGTAGGATAGTGCAGCTGGTATTTCTGCTCAAGTTCTCCAAGTTTTCCTTGGCGAAATCCCGATTTTCTCTAGTGACATCCCCAACTTCAGGCCTTCCCAGTTCTGTTTGTAAACTCATCAGGCAATAGAGAGAGATGTACCTTTACACGCACCAAACCCCAACATACTGGGGCCCCCCAAGACCACAAGGTTTGACCAGCTCAACCCCAAAACTACTGATTGAGCAACAGAAATGGGATTTAATCTATGAATATTTGGTATTCATCCCCTTCACAGGGAAAATTTTAGCCATGCACATTGGGATCGCACCAAAATTGAGGTGTCAAATTGTGTTTGGCCAACAGAAATTGTGCATCAACCGATTAACCAAGCAGATGTGGGGTGACGAAAAAACGATCGGCTTCGGCGCCAAAAACTCGTGACCGGTCGTGGATACATCGACTGAAGGGTGAAGGAAATGTGGAGTATCTGTATGTCAATATACCCTATGGTAAATAAACATAGACCCTGAAAATCACCAATTTTTAATGGAAACTAGTCTTCCAACCCCTATCTGCCAGGGTCTATGCTAATTTACCAGAGGGTAAATCATAAAGTGAATACATATTGACCGGTGAATGGGTCTATGTTTGAACCACCGGATTGATGGACAGAATTTTTTGCCCTGCTTTTCAAATCGACTTGTTGAAGGGGTATCTAGTGGGGAAGTGACGAAAAATCTGCTTTTCATGCAATTTCCGGGTCTATTTACATATATTTACCAGATGTGGTATCTGAGGTGTGTGAAAAGCAGCCAACTCCAGGTTTGTCATGGTTCATGATTTCGAAATGTTTAGAACATGATTTTTATATATGTTTATCATTTATCATGGTTTCAGAAGGTTTTTCGAACATCATTTTCCCATGATTTTCACATCATCCCATCATGTTTGTCACATGGTTCCCACGGCCTTAATGGCCTAATGGCCATGGCCATCACAGGCCGACGTGATCTTTTCAGCGCAGATCCAAAGATTGACCTTCTACAGGCAGCGTTGGCTGGCAACGCCAACGGGTGTGAACGGGGGGAACTATGATAGTACTATTCATGAACTATAGTTACCATAGTTATTTGATGAAATATCTATCCATAGTTATTATAGTTGCTACTATAGTTACTATAGTTTGCGATGATTGTAGCTACTGAACTATTGATGATTTCTATTTTTTGGACTTGGGATCTATGGTCATCAGAAAAAATGACCTCACCCTGGTGAGATGGACCCGCCTTAGGGGGACTTGTTTTTCGCAGATCCTCCCTGGTTTTTTGGGGGGGCAAAAAAAAACCATAGATAATCCAAGTTGGATTTCAGTAACCCATATGTTTGCGTATTGTGCACCTCTTAGTTATTCTCAGTAACAGTGTTGCCATCTGATAGTGAAAAACATAGCTAGTTTTTTGCTATTGAACATCGCCGGTAACATTGAGTAGCCAGGCTGCATGATCCTTTGGTCATCTAAGCGGTTTGGAATATCCTCAAGGTTAATAACAAATGGATGATCCAACCGTGGGGATCTTAGCAACGATATCGTGAGATAAATCACGTCGCAACACCGCGACACCTCGCAAGGGATCATTTCTCCGGTTTCTCCAGAGCCAGTTCTGGATGATTTTCCATATTTTCCCAAGTATCCTGTAAACAATGAGACATTTGGCTTCCCGGTGCCACGACTACGGAGAGTTCCTATTAGTTGACACCTTGGTAGATCCTTCTTGGCTTTCCAAGCTTCGAAACTTGGAGGTTCTTCTTTGAGAACCACATCTTCATCATCACCATGCTGTCTGTGCATTTTGGACCAACAAGATGTGCAAAAAAAGATGAGAAATTTGAGAACCATACTGTAGGTGTCACAATCTTTACCCTAAAACTAACATGGGATCCCAAACTTTGTAGGACTGGAAGATGATTTTCCGAGCGGAAATGATTTTTTTGGGATGCAAAAAAGGGGTGAAGCCACTGTGGTTGTCTTGTTTAGTCGGATGGTTTGCATGCCTGGGATTGAATGCAAGTATGCCACACTTGTGACTTGAACCTCTTTTGTTTCATGAAAACTCAACAGTCCTGGTTGTCTGTGACACTTGGCAAACAAATCTGGCTTTAAAAGCCTCCCAGCCGGCAAATCCCAGGTTTCTGATTGCCCTGATCTTCTTGCTCGTGAGGCCTGCGGGCTGAGGTTGAACTTCTCCCAGCCGTCCAAATGGTCTTGTGCAGTTTAACATAGGCATGGCTGGAACAAGCAAGAGTTATAAATTTGATGTTGTTCTGATGTTATTCTATGTTAGATAATTATTTGATATTATTTGATGTTATGCTGTTATTTCTTTGCCACAACATCAATCGAATGCTAAGGAGCTAATGGAGGACTAAATCTTTGGAGACATCGCCATCGGTTTACTACTGAAATTGGTTTGAAATCATGCGGGTCCATTGTACCACATGGTCATTATTTTGGTTTCAGACTGATTCCATTATATTCCATCCACCTACTAGAAGGCAACACGTATATGTAAATGTGGTGAAGCGAAGAGTGAGCCTCCATTCCTGGAAAAAATGGGGCTGGTTTATGGCATTGGGTGTTCCATATTTTTGCTGAGTCGCGGCTTTGTTAAGGGGCCCAATTTTTGAGTGTTCCAATCAAGATTTTGGAAGATTCGTAACTGACCATTTATTATTGGCTGGTTTCTATACCGTTTGGTAATCAACGATGGTAATCGGAAATCCCCTGCAGGCATTTCAATGGGAGAATCATGTAAATGGAGGATGTTCCCTTGCCAGATTCGCTTCCCAGTATATCAATTTTCGCCAACCCGTATCCTATGATTATGATCAAAATCCCCATGACATTATCATGTTCAAGATGATTTTTCCATGATCTCCCAAGTTTTTTTTCCAATCTTCCAAGTTGGGGGTTTGCTAAAATCGGGGTACCCCCCAAATCATCAATTTTCATAGGCTTTTCCATGAAACAAACCATCCAAAAATATGGTAACACCCCATAGAACCAGTTCCGCCTCCAGTGCGAGGCCTCGAGATCAAGGAAGTGTGTCCTTCAGCGCGCCCGACAAGAAGCTTCTTGGGGCATACGAGTGGAGTCATGCCTGGGGATGAAGCCTGATGGTGGATGGACTGCATTCGATTTCCTGGGATTTCATGGCATTGAGTTTGATACTGGGATTTAGATAGCTAAGTTGGTGAATACACCTCCAATAACTATATATAACTATGGTATATAATAGATATAGATATAGTATTTCTGGGGGTTCGAAACCAATAACAAGCATTACTCGGGGAGGGCATCTTGTATGTAGCCAACCATTTGAGGGGTCCCTTGAACATCATCAAAAAAATAAATCACCACAGTTGATGGTTTAGGGTTTAGGGGTTTCCCCAAACCTGTTGATTCCTAGAATATGAAAAGTTACAACTCTTTGATCATTTTTGTATCTTTCGGGTCCCTTGTTTAGGAAACCCTGATATTGCTTTGCCCCAATGGCACATTTGTTGTGGAATGAATGATGTTTTTCTGTGTCTGAACTGAGGGTTTTTGTTTGGCTATATTCCATGATATTCCCATGATGTACCCTCTGGTAATTTAACATAGCCATGGAAAGATCCACCATGTTTAATGGGAAAATCCACTATAAATGGGCCATGTTCAATAGCTTTTTGTATGTTTACCAGAGGGTATGCCCATGATTGTTGGTTTATACTTCCACTTTGGGGAAATCCTGTTGCCATAAGATTCACAACCCTGAAATCTGTGAAAAGCCACCCACCGGGACCATCGAACCACAAAGAACCCCCCATAAATGGCTTTGGGATGCGCCATATTCAGAATCACACAGAAATTGATGAAATTGGGTCACCTGACTTGTGGGTTATGCCATGATTATACCCATTATATCCCATTAAATCGCATTTTTCATCGAAAGACACCATGAAATCCCTATGAATTCCAATTTGAAATGCCATTAGATCCTATAAGATCCCTACGAACTCATCACGAACACCTGACTCCCAAGGTTGGTGTCCTTGGCCACAGCAGCCAAGACCGACAAGTGCTGAGTGTTGACCCTGGCCCCTCGGTCCTTATAGCTACAGTAGTTGTAACCACAGTTACCTCTGGAAAATTACAGTTTGGTGCAGAATTGAGAGCCTGAAAAATCTGATTTCGAATCCAATGATTGAATCTTGCCCTGAAGTTTCCCAACTGGTTTTCCCCAGCGTGCCATTTCAAGAATCGTTGGCCCAGATCACATCAATTACCTTAACCCTCAAAGTACCCAAGCGGGTAGAATTCCAAGCATTTTGCTGCAAATACATGTTTAAAACCAGTGTTGGACAAATTGAGGTCCTAGGTAGAAGATATCCACATGCTAGCTAGTGACAGCACGGGCCCTGCCAAAGAATAAGCAGAATCGTGCGTGGCGGAGTGTACAGGAGCAGTGCAGGTGGCGGCAAAAACTGGAGGGAGCATGCCCAACTTTCTCTGGTAGCTCCTGCAAGTTCTACTTCTTGATTGGTTATTAATTTACCTGGTCCATTCGAGATAATAAACCCGCATGAACTAAGCCATCATTCACTTTATACCGGATACATTTGGATACCTATTAATCAACATCAACCAGTATCTCATGGGATAGGGCTAGCAACTCCGTTTCAGGCTTCGTTGAAGATAGAGTTTTGGAAATTCGGGGCGGAGTTTTGCCGAAGGTCTCAGATGTGACACATATGGTGGGTGTTTCCAAATGGCCAATGATGGCAATTTGGGGGTTTCCATGAATGGAGGTATCCCAATAGCTGGATGGTTTGTTTCATGGAAAATCCGAAAATAAGTGGATGATAACTGGGGGTACCCCCATGACTTAGGAAATCCCTATTTCTCAAAAAGCAAAGGCATCTTCCAGAGTCTGCACCAACCTTCTCTGCTCGGCCAATAGCCACCACATGCATTGGAAAAGCTGCGAAGGTTTCGAGTGGATCTGTAAACTGATGAGAGATAACATCCAATAACCCAATGTCTATATTACGAATTTGTCCAAAATGGGGGATACCCCAAGTTGTGTCAAATTCGGGCAAAATGAAGATGAGCTATGACAGCTATGAGATTTTCAGACCCATCCACCATGTTGGTCTGCGGGATTCACAGCAGAACATTGCTATTTAAACATAGGGAAAATGAGGAAAATGAGGTTCTACACCAGGAGAAAATGGGCTTCTCCCCTTGAGTTTCACGGAAAGCCAAAAAATCATGCCTATTACTCAACTGTCAATGATCACATGTTCATAGAGATCATATCAGTCAATATTATATATATATATGTCATATCAATATCTAGCTATTATTCGTTAATATCACATTATATACACTGGTTGGTGGTTTGGCACATGTTTTTCCATTCAGTTGGGAATGTCAAAATCCCAACTGACGAACTCATATTTTTCAGAGGGGTGGGCTCAACCACCAACCAGATATAGCAATGCCCAAACAGATAGAACAGTTTGATGGGAAAATATGACAGACATGATTGAACTACCATCCTGGTTGCACACTTTTTGGCATCTTAACTTGTGGCTTTCCACATGGCAACCTGGCCACTTGTTTTTAAACGTATCTATCAATAGAGAACCAGCATGTGAATATCATAAGACACCCATATGAATATGGGTGAATTCACAATATTGATAGATTTCATGTTCAACAAATGTATATATATATATGATAATATATCATTAATAGTGATATTAATATTTTTCTTATCATCAATACTATTATATAATATCAATATATCAATATGTATATGTAACTAATAGTGATGATTTTCATCAGAAAATCCCGTCGCCAGGTCCAGCTGAAAAAAAGGGCCGCATTTGGGGTCTCCAGGACTTCACAAGTTGGTGGGTTAGGACCGTTAGGAGATGGGTTGATGGGTTACTATGGTTACTATGGTTACTTGGTTGGGATTTATCTGGATTCGCAAAAATGGAGATCAGAGGATATAACATGGCTGCTGATGGTTGATTGGTTATGCTGAGATGATAGCTGATTGAAAAAGGGGGATTGTGAGAACATATGATAAGCCATGGGATCGGGAAACCTACTAACCAATAGAATGAGATGGGAAAACAAGCTATTTTTACTGCTTCAACTGGGGATAGAACTGATAGAAGTGACAGAACTGACAATTGAAATAAGTACTGTAGCAAGGAGTTGAAGAAAGATGAATAGAATATGATCCACGATTTATACATTGACTTGTTCCTGGATGTACATGTATGTTAATTACAAGATCACTTGCATATAACCAACGATACTGCTCGATTTCATGACATGTGCTTTATGCAGTGACTGCTGACTTACTATAGTTGCACCCCGTTGCGATCGATGATCCCAGGAATCAGAAACTTGACCATGGTTGCAAACTTGCCATTGGCGCACTTTAAGCCTTTTAATTTTAATTATTAACACATCTTCCATCCCGAGAGCAAGAAATACAGTGCAGCCCATCAGCAGAAGTTGATGTTCCCTTTCCTGGGTTATCCTCCAGGAATCTAACATGGAAAATCTCAATGTAGATTTCAGGTCAAAAGGCCATGTTTGATTATCCCAAAAGTCACATTAGTTCCCAGTAAATCCCATATAAATCCCACATCACCATGAAATATCACCATGAAATCCATATTTCCCCATGGTTTTTTTAGCGGCACTTTTTCAAAAACGCGCCGTGAGGACTTTCTCTCCGAGTTGGGTCTGTCCGAGTACGAGGCCTCTCAAACTCCACATGGGGAAATCCCCGAAGCAAATGGATGTCATGAATGAGAAAATCATCTATGAATAGGGGAAAAAATCCATTGCCGGCGGGTTTTTGTTGGGTATATTTTACATGGGAAAAATGTCTAACTAGTCAAGAGGAGATGGTTCTTCACTGAGATATAGATCAAAATTGGAGCCTTTTCCTGCCAAAGTAGTCATGTGCATTCGACTGATGTAGCTGTTTTGCTTCCAGAAGGATTTCAGTCTCACTGCGAGGCCCTAGCATCCTGGATTGATGTTTCTCTGAAAATCGAGTCCAAAATCCACAGACATTTCCTCATTCAACTTGCCATTTTCTGAGTGGTTAATCCATGTTAATCCATGTTAATCCTCCATTCTCCCAGAGGTCACCCAGTGGTTAATCTGCCAGGAGGAAGTCGTGAAGTGGGCCAGTGACATGAGCGCCATATCTTTGGAGGTCGTGGGATCGATGGGATATGTGGGGTTTTTAACAATGCCATAAACGATCCATCCAAATCACCATAAAATCACCATCCTTAAATAGGTGGTATGACATGACATTTTACCAACATGAGTGATGTTGAATGATATTGATATAGTCATCCAACTCATTTCTATGATATCGGTCGCAAAAAAAACGACAGGAATTGGTGGAGAATGCTCAGGAGCCAAATTGGGGGCGCGTGGACGATTGGGCGGCTTATTTGTGGTAGATTCAGGGTTTCCAATATGGAGGTTTCCGAAAATAGAGGTACCCCCCAAATCATCCATTTCTAGATGGATTTTCCATCATAAACCATCCATGTTGGGGTCCCCCCATTGGAAAATCCCGTCAAAATGTTGACCCATATCCCTACGTTGGACTGTGATGCATCATTGATGAAGATGATTCATAGCTTGAATTGATCGCCTGCTGATACTTCGAGTCGCTGTGATCGGTGCAGGAACTGTTCCTGTCTCGGAAAATGCACCAACATGTCTGAGGAAATTGTGGTAGAATATGTTGATACTTGCTTCATGTTAGTTTGCTGTGATGGCCCAGTCTGGGGCTTTTATCTGGCTGTAATCTCACCTATTTCTAGATCTTTTTCTTGTGTTTGATTGGCAAATTGCTGAGCTTTTGGGCCAGATTAGGTTGAGGCTGTTGGAAAAAGTGATTGTTTGAGAGGCACCCCACAAATTTATGGTTGAGCAATGTTTAGTATCATTTCTACAAGCAAATTGGCCATTTTGGGGAGATATTCCCAATTTTCAATTCCAAGGACCTAAGCGAGGCAATAGGTTTGAAGCCGTGGGAAGGCCCAGAAGGCCCAGTGGAACCATGTTGATTCATGTTGATCCCCCGAAACCCACTGGCATTTGGGACTGTTCCGATGACCCGATGAACCGATTCATTACAAATGTGTGGAGTATAGCAACCCCAAGAGTGAGAGCAGGTTCAATGTATCAGGATCGGGTTTCGAAGCTGCTTTATCCTTGAGGTTGTGATGTATCTTCATTTAAGAGTCTGTTTGAAAAGTGTTGGTAGGCAGGATGTTTCCCAAACATGACCGCTTCCATGGGAAGGATCATGGTAATCAATTGGAACTGGGATACCCAAATTTCAGACAAACCCACATGGCTTTCCCATTGAACATCATGGGACATGTCGAATTTCCGAGATCCCAGGCTGGAAAGGAAGCGGCTTGAACGCCATGGACCGCAGGAGCACCTGCCATTGAGTGGTAGCTGCTTGGGCTTGCTAGGGAATATACAAATGACTATGTATACGTATATGTATGTGACATAGATGCTGCAAAACTGCTATTTCACGGAGCAAACGATGATAAACCTGATTAGCCAGGGGTGCTATTTTCAGACAAACCCATCCTCGGATACCTTTCACAGCTAAGTTTCAGGTGGGCAAATTGGTGTGGAAACAAACTGGAAGACTCATACCCAGTAGAATTGGTAGATTGCAGACAATTGGAACTTGGATGCTACGCAGTTGCCAACATTTGATAACCAACAACATCCTATAACAGTACTAAGTGTGATACTTGGAGATATCCAAAGATATCCAAAAAAACTGACCTACAAAATCATAGTTCCAAAGTCACGGGCTAGTAAAATGCTAAAAACACGGACGCATCCTACAAGTTGGGGCCTGGCTAACTGGTAGACATAACTTGGTTCACTAGGGCCGAGGGTTTATGGATATAAGTGATATAAGTGATAGAAGTGATAGAAGTGATAGAAGTGATAGAAGTGATAGAAGTGATAGAAGTGATAGAAGTGATAGAAGTGATAGAAGTGATAGAAGTGATAGAAGTGATAGAAGTGATAGAAGTGATAGAAGTGATAGAAGTGATAGAAGTGATAGAAGTGATAGAAGTGATAGAAGTGATAGCAGTGATAGCAGTGATAGCAGTGATAGAAGTCATAGAAGTCATAGAAGTCATAGAAGTCATAGAAGTCATAGAAGTCATAGAAGTCATAGAAGTCATAGAAATAGAAGTCATAGAAGTCATAGAAGGATAGAAGTGATAGAGTGATAGAAGTGATAGAAGTGATAGAAGTGATAGAAGTTATAGAAGTGATAGAAGTGATAGAAGTGATAGAAGTGATAGAAGTGATAGAAGTGATAGAAGTGATAGAAGTGATAGAAGTGATAGAAGTGATAGAAGTGATAGCAGTGATAGCAGTGATAGCAGTGATAGCAGTGATAGAAGTCATAGAAGTCATAGAAGTCATAGAAGTCATAGAAGTCTAGAAGTCATAGAAGTCATAGAAGTCATAGAAGTCATAGAAGTCATAGAAGATAGTCATAGAAGTCATAGAAGTCATAGAAGTCATAGAAGTCATAGAAGTCATAGAAGCGATAGAAGAAGCGATAGAAGCGATAGAAGCGATAGAAGCGATAGAAGCGATAGAAGCGATAGAAGCGATAGAAGCGATAGAAGCGATAGAAGCGATAGAAGCGATAGAAGCGATAGAAGCGATAGAAGCGATAGAAGCGATAGAAGCGATAGAAGGGATAGAAGGGATAGAAGGGATAGAAGGGATAGAAGCGATAGAAGGGATAGAAGCGATAGAAGCGATAGAAGCGATAGAAGCGATAGAAGCGATAGAAGCGATAGAAGCGATAGAAGCGATAGAAGCGATAGAAGCGATAGAAGCGATAGAAGCGATAGAAGCGATAGAAGCGATAGAAGCGATAGAAGGGATAGAAGGGATAGAAGGGATAGAAGGGATAGAAGGGATAGAAGGGATAGAAGGGATAGAAGGGATAGAAGGGATAGAAGTGATAGAAGTGATAGAAGTGATAGAAGTGATAGAAGTGATAGAAGTGATAGAAGTGATAGAAGTGATAGAAGTGATAGAAGTCATAGAAGTCATAGAAGTCATAGAAGTCATAGAAGTCATAGAAGTCATAGAAGTCATAGAAGTCATAGAAGTCATAGAAGTCATAGAAGTCATAGAAGTGATAGAAGTGATAGAAGTGATATAAGAATTTCCGTCAAACATGGCTTTCTAAAACCAACAAGCACCCGCACAGCACAACGCCGCTCATCAAGGATTCCCTGGGATGACCGAATCATTAGCGACTAACTATTGGAATAGTTACTTTTTTTACCTATTGTTGGTCACCAATACTATTGGGATTGGAAATCATATTAATAGTATTATTCAGACAACAAACCATTGTGATTGGAATCATAGTAATATTATAGCTTTATCAAAAATCATCTATTTCTATGGGCCATATATTTTCTATAGCTATGTTAAATAACCAGAGGCTAATTGCTATTGATTCCATGACGTCGTCTCCAGGGCGTTAGAAACGGATGTTGTTTTTCGGCCGTGATTGGTGCCGTGTTCAGGTCGAGATAACTGGTGTTAAAAACATGCCCAAAGAAGTATAGTATAGTTATATCATGTTTTGTCATGTTATATCTACCATGAACCATAGTAACTGGAGTTATTATTATTTGCACCAACTGAACGCCAATCTACACCCAACATGGTATCAATGAGAGTGGCCCATCAGTCGCAAACCCAACATACCACCAGGCGATGCGACAGATCGTGGCCCAACGCCCGCAACGCCCGCAGCTATGCGCAGCTACGGTCGCCACCCGCGGAGCCGCCAGCCAGCAGCAATGCCTTGGGTCCATATCATGGCTATCAAACCTAGAAAATTATAAACATAAACCTTGATTGTTAATTGGTGGGTTACCTCCTAAAATAGGGCTAAGTGGGGCGCCAGGTGCAGTGGGGCTTTTTTGTAATCCGAGGTTTACATTATTGATGAATATTGATGAACAGATGAACACTAATGGACATGGATGTTTTTGGAGAAATCAACAAGATGATGGGTTTGTCACTGGGGGATGCATCCCCAAAACAAGAAATGTTCATGGCATTTGGCGGCCTATTCTTAGACGAAGAAAGTCCATGATCCTCATCGGTGAGATATGCGTTTTGTATTTGGGGCACCAATCCTTGCCATTTTCTGCACCTAAAATGTTATAACCAACTATAACTGGGGGAAATGTTCACTTATAACTATGGGGGTTAATTTTCAACCTCAGTTTTGTTCCCATTCGAGGTTCCATTCCCTTCCCCGCGCCCCTTCAGGTGCCATCTGCACCCTCACCAGATGAGCTGCCGACGGGGCTCTTCCAACGCTGAGTTCTAGCCAAAACAGAAACGCTTGAAACGCTTTCACCGCATGACTTGCCAGCTCTTGCCAGCTCTTTGCCTTTTTCTTCGGGTCGTACCGTCGTGCATCGTACAGCTTGAGTCGACGATTGGACGATTGGGACGTTTTCTTGTGCCGATCCAACGGAGAAAGACACCGACGACACCGACATCTTCGCGCTGTGAGCAGAGTTGAACGGAGTTGAACGTGGTGTGCATTTGTACAACGCCGAAAAGTGGAGGGGTGTTGCATGTGTGGAAGCCGTTTGCGGTCCTTTGACATGTTGATGTTTTATCGAAGTTAATGATTATACTATACAATTAATTCCAATGAATTGATTATATATATTGTACACATATATGTCTGTGCATCATGCCATGAAATTCACACATTCCACAGGAGGTGGGTCCACTGCGATGTGCCCGCCATTTTGCTGTGAAGCTTTCTGATTTGGATCGCATGATCAGTCCCTGAGTTCTGCGATTCCAATCTCCGGCTTCCGCCATTTTGTTCTCAGATCGGAAAATAAAGCTGGATCTCAGAGTTTCACCCGAAGGTGTGCCACTAAAAATAGTTTTTTTCATCTGCATTCAGCCGGTGGTTTCACCCCTCTTTTACTTGGTAGATGAATTTGTGAAGGTGAGGCATTTTGCAGCCACAGAAAATGTCCTATAGTGCGTTCGCCCAATTACTCAGATTTTTGAACATAAATCAATAACATCGAACCAATGAATAATCCGCATGAATTGCGGGAGCATAATTTTGGTTTGAGACGTGTTTATCCCAAGAATGGGTGGTGTTCAGGCTCTCTTTCAGCATATCTAAGTATCATACACGCATCATCACACTTCTGTAAAAATATATCCCAAGTACAACAAAACAATCCAAAATTATCCATATATGATTCTATATCTTTTTTTGCCATAGATATGAGATGTGTGACATACAGACATATATGGATAGCTATATAAGTATGCCATTTACATATATATATACATACAAAAATGAAATGATTGTTCATATCTATTTACAACAGAAGATTCCCTTGTTTGATCTCATACTATTAAATAGTTACTATTATATGTATGTATGATAGTCTTGTAGATATTCATATCTGTCTTCATATCAAATTTGATCAGACTGTAGTTCATGGTTAAACTGTTAAACTTCGATCAGACTATCTTCATTTTCATCCATAGTATCTCATCATATCTCATCTCATTCATACTTGATATGATAAGATACCTCCAAACTTCCACTTGATATACCTCCCGGCGCCGGATCCGGATCATGGCGGAGACGCAGGTGCAGTGGAGCTGGGGATTTACCCGTTCATCGCTGGAAAATCACTATTTTAAATGGCTAAATCATAATGTTTGTCATCTATTTCTATGAACCATCTATACCATAGCTATGTTAGTCATAACCGGAGGGTAATGTGGGAAACTCAATGCCATACACAACTACCATTTAGGGATGGTTTACAGAACCCGTTGATGGTGATGAATTGGGGGATAGTTTATAAAATTGGGTTTACCACAGAGGAGAACGGGGATATTATGACCCATATTTACCATATTTCATGGAATATCATTCCCACAATCTGATCTTTCGTGAGAAACAAAATGGGCAAAAATGGTGATCCAACTTGTCCAAAACTTGTGCCCTATTTTCACAGAAACCCCTCTTGTACTTCCAGGGAAGAACTTAGTTCGGAGTACATTATTTGTGTTTTTTTTGAGTAGTGAAAGACAATGTTTTCCATGATTTGCAATCAAACCCCAACTTGGTGTTGCAATCGTCGAAGTGTTGCTCTTGCCCAAGCACTCACTCGGAATGTCTAAACATGCCTATGTTTATACATGTATATATATATATATACGTGTATACATATATATATATACACATGTAACTAGATTACATATGTTTATTTACGTATGTATATATGTACAGATGTACATGCACACCTGTTTAAGAAACAATGAAACCAAAAGGAGTTTCAGGAATCGTTTAAAGGTCTCAAGAATGTATTTCCAGGAAAATTGCATCAGTTCTTGTGTCAGCAGGAGTTTTTGAGTCATATCTTCATATCTTCTACGGGCTTGTCTAGAACGAGGGCACCCTAAGAGACGAACCTCAAGATTCCATTACCACAATTGTTCATCAGAGTTCTTGCTGGTGAATCCCTAGAAGATCCTGTATATTATACACCTATGTGTTATTATTTCTACAATTTACTGCTATTTCATGTCAATTAAAAATGCATATTTACAGGTATATACATATATAGATATATATGATATTTATTGTTTATTTACGGTGGTCATAGCTCCACATTTTAAGCACCGACTTGGCGCCAGGTCAAAAACACGTTCATCGATGTGCCCAGGCGGGGGCTCCCTTTCGAATTGGAATTTCAGCTGAAGCTGGTGGAGACCCGAGACATGTATGCGTATATCTTTGTGTATATATATATTATATATATATATATATTATATATATATATATTATTATATATATATTATATATTATATATATTATTATATATATATTATATATTATATATATATTATATATATTATATATATATTATATTATATATATATATTGTGTCAGCATATATATATATATACATATATGCAGTATATGTGTATAGTATATAAATGTATGTTTCTTAATTTATGTTTATTCTTAGCTGAAGGTGGTGCAATTTGCTCTAAATTTCCTGTCGAATATGAAACAATATGCTGGATCCGTGGAACTGTCAGAATCTGAACATGAACCCAGCATGTGTATACCTATAATTACCTATGTATATATATATATATACAACATATATATATATATTTATTTATTTATGAATTACCTACAATATATATATATATATATGAATTATAACAACCTCGCTGCGACCTCACGTCCATGATGGTAAGAAGGGGAATCCGCAATCCGAACTTTCAGGTTGGTGGTTTGGAACATTTTTCCATTCAGTTGGGAATGTCATAACCCCAACTGACGAACTCCATCATTTTTCAGAGGGGTGGGCTCAACCACCAACCAGAACATATATCATATATGCACCCGTATGAATACACCATATGTACCCAATATCTGTTGGCCGTGTACCGGTACGATCAGAATTCATCATCATTGTTTGTTGCTGATTCACGGTCTTCTCCGAATGATTTGATTACCCTTTGGGTAGATATCTCCACAACCCTAGACCCATTCCCAAATACAGGTGGCCATGTCCAAACATTGCGCAACTGGAAACGTTTTTGGGTGGTGGGACCTTCTTTGTCGGGCAAGATCTTGACAATTAAATCTCCAATTTGGTGTTAAATTCACCTTTTCTCTTTTGCATGTATGTCAGTCCAGTAATTGATTACTGTTTTGAAACCCATTTGTAATCATTCCCTGAATTCGTTGAACGGGGAAAAACACATGGTTTCCTGTTAGATTCCCACTGAAGCAGTTCATCGAATGTCTAATAGTCGTTTTTCAAAACCCCGTGCTGAACGATTGACCGCTTCTCATGAAGTTCTTTATAACCCATGAAATATAGCCAATTATAAGGGCCCATTTACCTAACCACGGCTATGTTTCATGTGTAGTAGCCCACCTACAGCGACTAAATCAAATCACTTTCATATTATCATATTTAATGTGGTACCCAGTAGAACCCACAAAATTCATGACACTTAGAGGTTTTTTTTTCTTGGACCTCGCAGTAAAACACCCCTTTCCCTGTGGTTGATCCAAAAAACGGGCCGACGCCGCGACTCAGCACTGGCACGCCGGTGCCATCGCCTCCGGCCTCCGCGCCGGCACGGCAACAAGTGGCCTTGAAGGAGCCGTTTGGGGGCGGATGGCCTTGGGTGATTCTACAGTTACGGCTGTTATACCAGTTATGTTTGTACTGCTTGTCTCCCCATAACAATGATATTTATGGTTTATGATGGTTTGTGTACAATCCCATAGAAATAAGCAGTTATGACAAATGCCCATAACTGTAGAGGACCATGAAACATAGTGATTTGACCATGAAACATAGTGATTAGCTAGTGGGAAAATGGGGACTGAAGCATTAAAAACCATGGGCTCAGAGGAAAAAATCAAACACTATTTGGGAGTTTGAACAACCAACAACAACAAGAACAACAACAACAACAAAACAACAACAACAACAGCAGCGACAACAACAACAAAACAGCAACAACAACAACAACAACAAAACAGCAACAACGACAACAACAACAACAAAACAGCAACAACAACAACAACAAAACAGCAACAACAACAACAACAAAACAGCAACAACAACAACAACAAAACAGCAACAACAACAACAACAACAAAACAGCAACAACAACAACAACAAAACAGCAGCAACAACAACAACAACAAAACAGCAGCAGCAGCAACAACAACAACAACAAAACAGCAACAACAACAACAACAACAAAACAGCAACAACAACAACAACAAAACAGCAACAACAACAACAACAACAGACACTGTTTTAACCAACCGCAATTGGGATTTAGACATAAAACACCATGAATATTAAGAGATGATAAGAACTTCACAGCACGAGGTCACTGGAATGGTGAATGTAATGGGTAACTATCCTAAAGCGGCCGAACTGTTCAGGTTGATGAATTCGTGTTGATCCAGAGCCATGTTTGCCAACTAAAGATTGAGGATTCTGCAAATCGGATCAAAGCCCTGACTGAGCAATGATTTTAATGGGTGTCCCAAACTGCGGATTCTGCGAAATCGGGTACTCAGTTCGGATTCGTGGAATCCTCTGGGGACCTGGCGAAAATGGGCTCCTGAAATGTTGGATTCTGAGCGAACTCTGTTGCAATTCTACTGCAGCTTTGTTTTCTTGTGTTTCGCCAAGTTGTCAATCTCAATGCATCCTAAGTCACTTGGTGGTTCGCCGATCCAGGACTCGTTGCAGAAGGCTGCAGAGGAAATTCGGGCCACGGCGGATGGGGAGAGTCGGTCTGTCCTGGATTTCCCAGTTATGGGAGAAGGCCCTAGGGTTTTTTTCCCCATCATTTCTCCCACCTGCAAATGAGCCACACTCCAAACGAAGAGGCAAGTTGAATGGGGAAAATGGTGATTAGTGGATTTGGGGTACCACTAATTGCAGACCCCGATTGGTGTAGTCAATGTAGTATTTTGTAGTGGATGTTTATAAATTCATCGGACCACATCTTTCAAGTTCCACCTTAGTTTTAGGGGGAAAAATTACCCCAGATATCCCCAGTCCCCATACTTTGATGTGCATCCCATGGAGATTCATTTCTTGTGGTTAAATCCCCATTGTTGCTTCGTATCCCCATGATGGTGGTTGAATCCCCATAATTGTTTGTTTATATATATATACACCAAAATTTGCATGATTCACCGTATTTTGATACCAGTAGTACCGCACAAGGCGGTGGCAGAAGTTTCAAAAATAGGAAACCTATAGGAGAGGTTGGTTGTTGTGAGTCCCGGATGGCAGAGCGAAGACACTGATGGACCGACAGGTGGTTGAGGTCTCCTCTCTTTCTCTCTCTTTCGTTCTCTTTCTCTGACTATCTACCTACCTACCTATCTATCTACCTATCTTATCTATCTATGTATCTATCGTTCTTTCTTTCTATCTTTCTATCTATCTTTCTATCTATCTATCTATCTCTCTCTCTCTATCTATCTATCTATCTATCTATGTATCTATCTATCTATCTATCTATGTATCTATCTATCTATCTATCTATCTAGAAAACGAAGCTATTCTGCGAGGCGTCCTCAGTTTTTAAACTTGACAACATCAAAAACGCAGCATTCAGCGAGACTTCCTCACTTTTTGCACTTGACAACATCAAAAACGAAGCAATTCTGCGAGACATCCTTCAAAAATGGAAAGTTGAGTGCAGAGCTGACGGCCTCGTACCAATGTGTTTTGCGATTTTTCCACTCCACCTGTCTAAAGTACTGCGCCTGCCACGAAAAAGTGATGCCAGGTCATACGAAGTGCTGCACCTGTCACGCAAAATCATGTTCCCAAAACTGAAGATCTAATGCACCAAAATGTAACCCTTATCAGCGCCCGGACCCCTCCTAACAGCTCTGATGAGCATGTCTCTTGTACTGCGCCTGCCACGGAAAATGCATCTTTGCAGATCCTCTTCACATGTCCCACGCCTGCCATCGTTTTTGGAGATGCTACAAAACCCTCACGTTTTGCTCACTTTTGACAAGGTCCACAATCCCTTGCACCTGCCACGCGAAATGACATTTGAACCTCCAAAAGTGGTCCGAACCCCTGGTGTTTTTCACATTTTAACTTCGAAATGTGCTTCGCGCCACAAGGGCGTGCACTTTTTCGACATCTCAACTGCCAAAAGTGTCCGGACCTGGTGTGTTTTGTACATTTTGACTTCGAAATGTGCTTCGCGCCACAACGGCGTGCAATTTTTCATCTCTCATCTGGCCAGCTGGCTCCGCACCCGCCGCTTTAGCGAGCCTACTTTTCGACCCTCCGGAGCCACAAATCATTGGAAAAACACAGTGTTTCGCGACTTTCCTACCTTTTCGCGCACCTGCATCTTCTTTCTTCTGACTCTTTCTCTTCTCTGATCTTCTCTCTTCTTCTCTTCTCTTCTCTATTCTTCTGCTCCACCTCTGCTTTTCATTTGTCCATATTGTCGGAAGTTTGACTTCTAAACTTCCTTCGAAAAAAACATCCCGTCGAAAGTCATTCCCCAACGATTTCCAGACCCCCAGTTCCCCAGGAACCAGGCGGCAGCCCCACGGCGCAAGCAGCGCCGCAGGCGGCGCCGGCTGCGCCGGCGGCGGCATCCACGGCCGGAAGCGTGGTGAGGAGGCTGGTTGAGACGGTGGTTAAAGCAGTAAAGGAGTCCCGAAATCACCATGAATTCTATGGGTATTGAAAGCATGAAAATATGGGTTTATGACATTGTTTTACTAACATTATAGGGTTTGATGGCATTTCTATGTGATGTAATGGCATGTTATGGGATTTTAACTGGTTTAGTCGCAAAAAAAATAGGGACTTGACCTATGAATAATCATATAGTGGAAAGATGATGAAAAATGGATGTATAAACCAACAATTGTGAGGACTCAACTTAAAACCAACGATAATGGAGATTAAACAAACCATGAACGATATCGGTATTTTAAAGACAAAACATGTATATTTATATATAGCCACTAAAACCTGGCTATATAGTGGTTTCAATTTTTTTGGTTCCAGTCTACCTGAGAACGTGATCCGTGAGCCCAACCAATTGGGTTTTGCACCAGGGCGTCAAGTGCACATGTCAAATTTTCAAGAGATATTTTCTTGTCGCAGTAAGTTGCAGTATCAGTATTGGTGTAACTGATATCTATACATGGTCATAGTAAGCGCAACAGAATAGAACCAAACAAACATGCCAGACTATGACTATGAATGTCCATTTGGTTTCAATATAATGTATATACATATATATATATACACATTTTTTATTTATTCGTTTATTTATTTATTTTTGCCTAATATATATATATATATGACCTTATTTTTTGACTGCAAAGTCTGTTTGTTTCACACAGCCTTTCGAAGTGCCAGGGCGAAACCGAACCCGTTGAACTTCCTGTCGCAGAATTCCATGGTGTCGGAATCCCGGTGCTTTTCCAGCCTAAAGGGATTTGGACCATTTGCGGATGATTTGAATCCCAAGAAATTGGTGATGACTTGTGAATGGTCTAGTATTGGGTTTACCACATTACCCAATTCAAGGAACAACAATGATAGAAAAAAACGAGATATTTCACGAGAGATACTGGAATATGAACGGGATATTGATGAACTATTGATGTATATCCTCCGGTAATCAAACGTGGCTAGCTAGGAATCCCCTATGAATGGAGGTTTATAGCTGGGAAAATGATCTATAGATAGGGGATTCCAGCAAACCATGTTTGATTATCAAAAGGGTATAAAGATTTAGTGTATGTAACATTGTGTATGATTTATTACTTAATCCCTTTCCAATATTAGATACCCCCTGTGCAAAATCTGGTTTAGTATTGGGTCTAGGTAGAAAAAGGGGTCCTTGTCTGAGGTGTTTGATATTTAAAATATGTTGATATGATCCGAAGGGATTACCATACTGGAGATGAGGCACTCATTGATTTCAAACGTCAACGCTTCAGCCATCTTCAGCCCTAAAAATGGGATGATCCCCAAAATACCACCCTGTCACACCCATATCACATCTAAAACATCGTAAAACATCGCTGGCCATCCATAGAGAGCCGCTCAGTAATCAGTCGTCAGGGCATCACGTTGATTAAGGGCAGTGGTTTCGGCCACTTGGATGTGTCCCGTGGAGTGACGAGATGATTGGTTCGATTGGTTCGAGGTCTCACGGATGTCTCATGGATTTCGACAGCGTTCAACAGCGTCGAAGGTGAAGTCAGATTTGTTTCATGAATTTGATGCATCTTTCTATATCTTTTTGGTTATCCACAGGCGACTTGGGGGCTGTTTTTCCGTGGAAAAAACATCACCAAGGTCGATTCCGGAAGACCAGGTCCGGTGTCATGGGAGGATGGGACCGTGGGACCTGGAGATTCATCACGTCACTGGGATGAAGCAACAAGAATGGGAGGCCATCGATTCGAGCAAACTGCAGCCCACATTTGTCTCAATTTGTCTCAACGGCATTCTGGTCACCTGGCTTCAAAGACCTACTATTGGTGCCGAAAATAGAGGGACCCGAGACCCGATCAAGGCACTTACCAGGCTCATGGGACAAGACAGGTCGCGACAATTTTGCTGATTCATTTCTTTGCGCACAACTGGTAGACACCACATTGTTGGTCACTTTGATTTAATGGTTGCGCAAAAAGTATCCACAGTGCTACGGTTTCCATCCTTTTCCATCTCTCATTTTGAGTCCTGGCCGAGTCACCCATTCTTGTTTGTATCACCCGGTTCCTGCAGCATCAGGAATTCCAGTAAAATCAAAGACAATCTCGCATTGCGAAGTCCGAAGAAGTTTGGAGATGGTGGTTTCCTAAAAGAAGGCTATCCCATTTATCATCCACTTCAATAGGATTTTTCCAAAATAAACCATCCAAAGCTCCCTTGGGGTACCTTCCATTTTGGGAAATCTCAGGCGAATGGCCAGGCGAAACCGGCGGATCCCATGAAGTTCGTGTCAGGCCGGCGGTTTCAACGGTTTCAACGGCCGGCGGTTTCAGTGGTGGATCCCCAAGTTATGGATTGTTTATTTCAAAAGATGACTGATGGCCCATGGTGATTGCCATGATTGGATTATTCGGATCATAATGAATCATAATTTTTGGATTGAATAATCCAATCATGTTGGTCATTGAATAATCCAATAATGATTGGAAACCATGAAGATATGTTGGGTCTTGTTTTTCTCAATTTGGAAAAGATGCTGATGACATGGATCAAAAATGCTTCGATATTATAAGGAGTTTGGTGCCCCCGAAATCATGGAATAAAGCACTTGGAAAACATTTTGGATTGAACCACGCTGAATTTTAGGTTCCCACCTTAAATCGGATTTTTTTGAGATCCTGCCGAAGGTGGATTGCGAATTTTACCAAAACATGTGATCCGAACAGGTAACAAATTCGGTTGGACAGCAACAATTAAGCAAAACAAACATGGAGTGCCAAGAACAACTTTGATCCAACGACGGAAGCACAGAAGATGAAGCTATGGGATCATTTTTCTGCTGTGTCTCCTCCGCTCGGTTTAAGGGGAAAGCATGATTTGGCCGAGTTTGGCCATCAAGTTTTGTCAATGGCAAGGCATTTTTGGCAATCAGCGTTTCGTGATGCCTTAACTCTGCCCCTACAATCAAGATTTCGTTCATAGAAATTTTCCCATGAAGATTTTGTGATAGTCTGACCCACACCAGGGGGGTCTGCCTAGGATGACTAGTGACTCGTTGTATCTACCCGTTCTCCGGAATAGACCTCCGGTCTGACATTCCCAGTATTGCAAATCCGCAGGAAACATATTCTATTATATCGTTTATGCAATTGAGTGGTAAAAACCCATCAGGTTTCTCGAACCAGTTTAAACTAAGATAGATATGAGCAGTGTTTAAAGCCGTATTGGTTGATTAGTGCAGGGATATCCGCAACCCAATCCATTGGGGATTGTCATCCATGAAGTGGGAATTCCGTTCTCAAACCAGATGGAAAATTCCCATGCATTGTTGGTTACCCTCCTGTAAACGTCTACAGATAGATACGGAAAACCCCAGCCCAGAAATGCCATGTGCCAAAGGTGTATCCGAGCTGCCATCCACTCCTGCGTACACCTGGGGTGCCACCGACCTCTATTGTGGGTGGTATCCTGGGGGGAGCTGATGATCGGTGCACCTACAACCAAGATCTGAGCACCATTTTTTGGGGTTTGGAGTTTGGATGGTAAAGTCCTGGCATTCTTTTCCTGGACTCTTGGTGGTCTATTGAGGAGGTCGGAACAACTGGACTGAATTTGGGAGATGTATCTGGTTTCAGCTGTGGGGCAAACCCAAACAGGACTTGCCTGAATTTTCAGCCACCAGATTCACGGGATTGAATTCCATGATGCAGAAATCTATGGCGGATTTCTGGCTTCTCAACTTTGAACTCACAGAAAAAGAGAAGCATCCTGTTTGGCTATATGATGTAGCTCAAAAACATCCCGGCGGATGCGAAACCGCGCGAGCGTTTTGAGGGTTTGCTGAATAGGACCGTCAGAATCACCTGTAATTTCCAATATAAAATGCTGTTCCGAACTCTTTTGATAACTCAATTTTGGTGAAAAAAAGTGGCTTCAAAATCTATTGAATTTTGACAAATCCTTGTAAATACCATGTGCATCAGACGTGGATTCGGCGAGTTTTTTTAACACCCATCGTCGGCTCAGCGATCCATCAGTTTGGAAGCTGTCTTCGACAGCAAGTTGCCATTATGGCACTGATAACGCCATTGCCAGCAACGCAGGTACAGCATGACATCTTTGTTCTGCCCTGCTTTTGTCTGCAAATTGCTAGGCACAATTTTTTTAGCCAAATTCCACAGAGAGGTCAATCTTCCCTGTGTGCACTTGGAGTATGCCCAGCCTGCCACGACGCACACGTCTCACCCACACGCCTTTGCTGTGGTTGCAGAGCGTGACATGCAGAGCGTGTCAGAAGTCACATGGAAAAAGTGCAGAGCGTAACATCCAGAGCGTGTTAGAAGTCACATGGAAACAGCGCAGAGCGTGACATGCAGAGCGTGTTAGAAGTTGCTAGGCAAAAGACAGAGCGTAACATCCAGAGCGTGCTACGCAAGTGATGTTAGGCAAGAGCGTGTTCCACGCACTCTGCACATGACGTTAATACCCCACCCCACCCCCCCACCCCACCCCCCGCCCCAACCCCCCACCCCACCCCAACCCCAAGACAGAGCAATCCTCAAAAAAGTAGCAAAACGCACGTACGGTTTTGCAGCCGTAGGCAAAAACATCATGACACATGGAGGTTTTCTAAAATTTCGGGTACCCAAATCATCGATTTGTAGATGGATTTTCCATGAAAACCATCCAATCCATACCTTGGGGATCATGACCTCCGGAACCCCGGTCGGCCAGGTGTGCTGCAGACGCCCACGGGGACGCCATCGGGATATCGCGTCGCTCTGCCAATATCCCACTAAAACACACACGGGTGATTTTTAAGGGATGCTTTTCTAACGGTGCTTTCACATGGCGTCGGCGACATGCTTCAGGTCGTACTGGTCCAATGGTTCAGATCACTGCGAGGCGATCCCAATAAGATCCACCTAAGATCCCCAAGGATGGAAAATATAGGTGGTTACCGTGGTTTATGTTGCTGTACCATGCTGTACCATGCTGTACCAACACCAGGATCTCAGGATCTCGGTCTTGAGATTTCGAGTTCGACTGTTTCTACCTGTTCAACTGCCATACGTCAGATATCATCCCATTAGGATCTTGGCACCGCACGAAAGAGCCTCAGCTGAGGCATATCAGGCCCCAATGTCCCGTACTCAGTCGGTCCAGTGCTCCCTCGGAATATGGCTGGGAAATCCCGGTTTTTTTTGTTTCTGAGGCAGATTTTTGCCAGTATGCCTTATATCAAACATTAGCCTGTTTAAGTGCCTGTTTCTGTCAATTTATACATATAGAGTCTCTTTCTCCAAAACACAGCCCCTACATAGCCCCATACATAGCCCCATGCATAGCCCGGATTGATGTAACTGATGTTGATATTCAATTTCACAGTAAAAATTTACACCCTGACCCTACCTTCAAGGATTATCCATGCCCCATTTTCTTTAAGTCTTTCAATGTGCATGTGCATGTGCACAATCGTTAGCCTGTTTAAATGGCTGTTTCTGTCAAGATTTCCGTATAGAGATTCTTTCTCCAAAACACAGCCCCATACATAGCACCATACATAGCCCTGATTCAAGCCCAGATTGATGTCAAAACTGTTGTTGATATTCAATTTCCCAATAAAATGTTCACCCTATCTTCGTGGAAACTTCCCGAACTGCCGAAATGTCCAAGAGCAGCAATGCCCTTTTTGAAAAGCCAGCTGCGCACAGTTGGAATTAAGAGCGCTGCAGGATTAGTCCAATAGGAAGCTTTAAAACAAATTTGAAGTTTAGGCACTTGTTGAGTTTGGACATGATATGTTGCGATATGATTCATATGATGTGATGGTATGACTTGACCTATACGACTTATGACATGATGCAAATTGACATTGCATGACTCCATGTGGAATGTTGTGGTATGTTATTTCGGTACGATTTGTGTCTCTGTGTCTATGTCTATATACCGTGGAATTACCATAGCGTGGAAACGTGGAAGAAAGGGCTCCGTGATTTGATGTTGTCATGATGAAAATATTCGATGCGATACATGGTGATAAGATGTGGTATGATGAAATGATACTAAAGTATCAAGTAGTATAAAATGATATGTGTTGAAAATGAAGCGAAATGATTCAACATGCAATGATGTTTTAAATCATATGATGAATGATTAAGATATCAGATATCCGTAAAAGAAAACAAGTTGAAAAATATTGTTCAAATAAATGCAGAAAAAACACTACTTTGGGATGCACAAAGAACGGTTCAGAACGGTTCTCCGATGAAAACTTCACCCCTCAAAGAACGGTTCAGAACGGTTCCGTTTCCGTAACGGTTCAGAACGGTTCTGAACTATTTGCGTTTTTTGGTACTTTCTACAAAGAACGGTTCAGAACGGTTTCCTGGCAGATGTCTTGGGGCTGTGTTTTGGCACATGTTTTTTCCATATCGAAATTTTAAGTTGAAAACGTGGCCTTAAAGCTATGAAGTTATTATTGAAAGGGAAGGGCAGTTTCTATATTGAAAAATGTCGCAGCAAAGAAAAACGTCTCACACTGTGTAAGTCGTAAAAGAGAAGTCGAATATTAATAAAAGTAAATATAAGAATCACAATTTAATTTATGCGCTGCACAAAGCCTGGGAAAGGCTCAATCCCCAGCTCCGATTTCACGGCCGTTTTTTTTGTTGTAGAGTCCTTCCTCTTCAGGTCCTTCCCAGGTGGATTGAAGCCGCGAAAATCATTTAAGACAACAATAAACACACAAAAAACTCCCAAAAGCTGGTCCAAACGTGCCCAAACACCATGCGTAAACACCCCCACAATAGTTCAGAACCGTTCTGAACCGTTCCTAGGGGGAAGTTTTGGTGGCAAAGTGGAACAAAGTGCAGCCCAAAGTGCAGCCCAAAGTGGGAACCAACCCCATGTCACAGAATCATAAAGGAGAATCCTGACTATCCTTACTGGGTCAAATTTCCATATCGGCTCTGAGAAGTTCTCAGCATGTAAGGTGCGCCCAAGCGCCTTGGCCGCCACTGTTGGCGCCTGCAAATCGTCCAAATCCAAACGATCAGTGCAATAGCCCCAGCTTAAGCTACATCCCGCACAACCAGCCAATGAAAGAGGTCACTCGAAGCAAAGGCAATTTCTTGCCAACGCTGGAGAATGATTGAAAAGGAGCAAAATTTGAGATAATCATAGACTCAAAATCAGAATCGTTATAGCACACAAACAGGCGTCAGCAAGTAATCAATGTCAGTTGTCATCACAGTATCCAGCCAAGAAAAGTCACTGAAAAATGAACATATTCTTGCCAATGCGCAGAAGTATGTTTTACCGCCGTGCTACCCCTAGCTCAATCTTGGCCTGCTCTTTGCAGCTATGGATCAATCCGGAAGGTGACCAGATTCCCGGCAATGCACCGTGATGAATTGGACCATATTCGAAGTTGTCCTTGTCATAGATCTCCTGCTGCACACCAACTATATAGCAACGGCAGATTCCAAGTGCCAAGCATTGGGGGGGGCGCCGTGCCCATGAAAAGGAAAGAGGTTTCAAGTTGCCTAAAAAAACATGTCGGAAATTCATTCAGCCAGTCTAGACATCAAACCATCCAACACTACCTTGACACCACGTCCTCCACACTAGACAAGTCTCTGAAAACTGCTACGCTTCTTCGCGTGCAACTTCAGATGGTGCAAACGTTGATGTAGCAGCAGCTTCCTTACATCAAAGGAGCTGACGGGAAGTGGGAAGAGTGCCCCAAGCACTGTACAGCACTCTCACAAACTCCCTGCCCGACGTAATTGCAATGTATGGTATGACCATTGCAATGAAATTCAAAAAAATGCCACCCGGTGTCAAAGTAGCAAAAAAATGATTTGCTACTAGATGTCTGGGGCTGGTTCATCATCACTACTGCCGCTGGAATCGCTGCTGCTGCCAAAAACTTCGCCGTGCAAGCGCTTCATGGCAATAGCCCCCGGTCAAACATCAAAATCAGGTTGTCAAAAATGCTTCGTGAACTCAATAAGTATGTCACTATGCGGTAACAAAATCCAAGTCTCAAGCAAAAAACACCTATTACATGAAATCATTGAAATCACCATGCTCAAGCCAAAACCCTATGGGCCGATGGCCCTCGATGACTATGCTCAAAGTGTAGCACTGGCGCTCCAATATGTTGTCCAAACAGACTTGGGTCACCTGACTCAAGAGGTTTGTTTCATACCAAGATTGATTGTGAACGCCAAGGCCCGAGGTGAACCCTTTTTCAGACCCAACATGGGTCTTTAACGTACATTGGGGCTCCATTTGGGGCTGCTCACGGGCTGCCCCCTGGGCTCCACATTTTGCATACGGACATGGCAACAGACAAACAGGCTAATGATTGATATAAAGTATGCCATGCCAAATTACGGTCCCAAGTGACTTCAAAACCCCCAGTTACCCGGTGACCCACTGGATCGATGCGTTTTACCCTCTGGCTAAGCTAGCGATGGAAAAAAAACAAACTCGATGGTTGTAAACAGCATCGATAATTACGGATATAAATGGGCACAGCTCAACCACCTCACAACCATCAATAATTTTCCACCAATCAGCAATGAACAGCTATGGTGAAGCATTTTTGAAGTCGATGAACATCAATGCACCAGCTATTTTGATGTGACAGCCTGGTAGCCCCCAGGATTCCGGCGGTAGCAACTCCCACGGATGTGCAGAGAAAGACGCTCAGACACTTGGCACGTGATGAGAGTGGGCATTTTTCCGAAGATATGAGGAGTTAGCCAAGTTAGCCGACAAACATAGGGATTTTCTCTAATTTAAGATAGTACTATGGAAACCATAGCCCATTTAGTTGGATGGTTTACCTCTTAAAACATGGTGATTTTACATAGCTAATTTAATTATCAGAGGGCATACACAATGGATTATATCATCAACCCAGAAAATCCCAGTGGGATTCAAGGCAGTAAACATAGAGATTGCAACTGAAAACCTTCAACCGTGGATTTAGCTCATCAAATATGGCCATTGCCATAGAGCCAACCAATGGATGCGGACATATGATATAACCCGTGCAGTTTTCTGTATGGGTAGCCAATTGTCATTGGATCAAATGATTACATTGGTACCCTGGTATTTTTTTCTCCGGGTATATGGCCACCGTGTTCCATTTCCAAAATGAAATCCCTCTCCCGGGTTCCAATAACGAAACCATCCATTTTGGGCTGAGAATTTTGACCCAGAACCAAGTTGACGCGACTGGATTGATCCTGATTAGTTTCCTCACTGAGGAAATCATCATTTCTGGTTGGTGGTGACTGGAACCATGGAATTTTATGACTGTCCATTCAGTTGGGAATGTCATAACCCCAACTGATTTTTTTCCAGAGGGGTAGGTCAACCACCAATCAGTCATTTCTGGTGTAACATATTTGACCCGGGTCGTGTCGTTTGTCTTGGCTTGTCCTTGAAAACATCCATCACAGGACGGATAGCCACACGCGATTTGACCAAATCTGCAACATGACCAAAGGAAAGTACACTACAATAGGATGATACATTCTTAATGCAACTGGTTGATTTGGATATCAACATTGGTTACTTTCTTAATGGTTCACCAAAGAAGAACGGGAGTTGACCAAAAAGAATTGGACAAACCTTTGGAATGCCATCAGCTGCCATCAGATTTTGATCAAAGATTGGATCTCCCCCAGCAAGATGTTTAAAGCTACTGTGGATGGTTTCGAAATCCCGCACCAGTTGGTAACTCTTAAAGTAACATAACGGAAGGTCGTATGCAACATTATTTGTGGGATGAGAATAGGATCATGAGATATAATTAGTATGATAGTGCAATAGATTTACATTTACATGATTTACATGATTTACATGATTTACATGATTTACATGATTTACATGCTATATTTGACTATAATATCACTAAAGGAACAGGAGAATCAACGCAATCCTTTCGTTACCATGTCGCCATTGCAGTCTGTCCGAGGTCTGCAGGAGATGATCCAGAGCCCGAAGGTGGCGTAAAACAGACAGGTTTCAGCCTGATTCTGGATGATTATTAATGTTTATTATTTTCACCAATACTGGATGATTACTAACAAAACTGGAGGATCATTATTTTCACCAATGAAAAACGGTGGATTCTATGATTCTACAATTTCAAAAGCGGAGAATTATGTTCACCAATGAAAAAACGAAGTGGACGTTACAATTTCAACATGTGATTTTTGCAAGAAATATGGAGGAATTTGCCATTAAATGGGCATTTGACTAAAAGCGATGGCTCGATCGGTGAAGCAAAAGTCTAGATTTGACCGGTGATTTTGTCGTATGATCATCGTTCTTAGTAATGTGACAATGTGGGAAAACCAATAGAACTGCCATTTTTACTTGTCATGGGGATGGTTTGAATGTCACCTGAATTGGGGATGGTTTACAGCATTGGGTTTACCACATGCAAGTTTGTAGGCTTATCGTTTCAACCCCTGTACTTCAACAAGAAAATAGGGATTGAAGCAGCACAAAATTAGATCACCCAGATTTGGCAGCATAATCTGCCACAAACATTAAATTTTGAAAAACCAGGGTTTGGGGAAGGATCATTGGTTGGTCTCAAAATCATGCGGATGTCGCAATGGTGCAAGAAATCCTACAATCGGGTTTAGAATCTTGCAGCGTCTGCTATTTAAAAAAAAATGGTCCCTTATCCCATCCACCGGTCAATCAAAATTGTCCCTACATGAATAGCCATGGTGGTTAATCCCCCAGATTATATATCTCCATATCTCCATCATACACTCTGGTAATTCAACATAGCGGAAGATCAATATCTTAAATACGTGAATCATCCAACTATAGCTGGACCATGGACCATGGCTTCCATGCAGAAATTACCTTCTAGGGTATCTTCATGATGAAATGGTTCAATCCCATGGTGAAATCCCATTTCTTCGTCAAATCTTGCGGACGCAAGGTGGAGGACAAGGCGGCCCTGTTGAACAACAGCTACCATCAACTGTGGAATGCCGCTCGAAGAAAAGCCCGATTATCCATGGGATTTCCATGGGATTCGGGGGTGGCTTGAAACAAAGATGATGAAAGATGTTGATGTTGAAGGAATAGTAAATAGTAGCCATATGGACATGAGTCAAAACCCTTGATTTTCCCATATGGAGCTGACTATATATCCAGCTATACTTACCGAATTCTGCCACATCTCCCCAAAGAACGGCGGTATTTCAAGCAGTGAGGTTCAATCAATGCTGGGATAGCATGGGCCAGATTTCGGATGGAAATTTCACCCACACCCTCACTGTGCCCTCAAACATGGCTGGAAAATCGAGGTGCAACAGTACCCGCCGCAGGCGGCCCGTGACGGACCGATGACGGGACAGCCACCACCAAAACGCTGGCATCCCATGGCAATTATTGGGATAGTTCCAATGATCTTCGCGAACGCCTCAGAAAATCATATGATCATCATATATAATGTATCATATTATATATATATATATCAATTATATAACATATATCTTAGAACATGAAGCGCTTCATCAAGTTTTGTTTAGCATCAAACCTTGGATGATTCCATGGTCCTTTAAGGCGATCCGCTGATCTCAAACCAATCCCTTTGTGAAGGCTATGTCGTCATTGTTTCGAAAAAACCGATGAGCTTTTCGTGGATTCTCCAAAGATGTCCAAACTATGCCTTCTATTTTACAGGGATGAGTGGGATTATCATCAAAAATCATGTTCAAAAAAGGGGGTCAGCATACAACCAATGCCCCAACCGGCCAGGCTCCCATGGTTCCTCAAGGGGTTCGGACCTTGGGCCAAAGGGACAACTGGGTGATGGTTGATGGTTGGAAGCCATAAAAACTGGTAACTTTGGAGATGGTTTACTATTGCTGTACTAACATTACTGCTTGGTGGTTTCACATCTTTTTTCAAATATGTTCAAGCATGTAGGTGGGATGATGATTCTTATTGACGAGCATATTTTTCAGGGTTGAAACCACCAACCAGATTTCCTGTTATAGTGATACTGAAACCTAATTCGTCGAATGAGGACATGGCTAGTAATTGGTTTAATATATCTCGTGATTATGCAAATGATGTGGGAAGTGGTTGAAATTGATCCCCAAATAATCCACTTATCTTGGGGTCAGGAGGGAAATTGCCAATGTATTGCAACACGTGGGGATAACCCCCCGGATTGCCGGTCAATGGTGATTCTAGATGAGGAAATGGCTGGTCATGGGTTGGATATCAGACAGTGTTAGCAACATCCTTTTTTTATTCGCGAAGTATGGGTCAAAACGGTCAAAACTTTTTAAAATAAAATGCTACTATATACAAGCCAGCCATTTTGTGGGTCCGGTTGCAAGGAAAAATCCAAGCGGCCTTTTTTTCGTGGGTGCTTTGATGGAATGGTGATCCCTGTTCTGCTCCTAAGACAGGGGTGGCTCACCCCCTGGCCTCGGCTGGCAAGGCGCTTCACGCTGTGCCGCACGGAGTGGTTCTGGCATGCTTGGGGGCTGACGACCCAAAAACGAGGGATCTGGCTGATGCGCGTTCCTGGGAGAGTGGTGAGGCAACACATTTATTGGCATTTACTTTCATTCACCATTTTTGGATGCCGCTCATGTTTCCCAGTGACGTGCTTGCCCCAGATCTTTCATCCCACTTGGATGCTCTTGCATGTCAGTGTTGGCACGAAAGTGGCAAAGTTGGAGAGCAACAGAGAAAAACAAGAAAACATGGCGACCAAAAAGAACATGTCACACAAGCCAGATCCGGGACACTGTTGTTGGTTTTCAACATCTCCCAATTGTGGCTTACCTCTTGATATTCTATTCCCTGGTCAGCACTATTTTTACCAACGTAGGTAGAAGATGTGAGTAGATCAGTAGATTTGCCATTCGTGCCGGCCGCGTCTTGAATTGTGAACGGACCATGGTGACGGAGTGGCCAAAACTGCGGGTGAAACATCATTTTCCCCCTGAAATGACCATAGATTGGGGGTAGATCTCCATTTTCAGACAAACCTAAACATGATATCTAGCTATATAATGCTATATATATACATACATACATTATACACATGTTTATCCCATTTTATCCCCATCAGATCCTAATTATATCGCCATTATATCCTCGAGATATCCTCAATTGGTGCCAGGCGCCTATGGCCATGGCCATGCATATGGCTGCGGACTGAGACGTTTGACCATCTTTGGAGGTTCATCTAAAATTACTAGTGAAGCCACACACTTGGGGTATGTGTACATGCCACATATAACTGGGTTATGTGATCTGGTTATTGCCCACTTTCCATTGCGGGTACAGGTACCCAATCTTAATCCATAGTGTGGGGATTTGTCAATCCATATTCTGAACAACATATCATAACCTCAGAAAGACTCTACTATGGATCATGGATAATGATGGCATGTGGAACCACCAAAACATGTGTTTTTTCCCCATCTTTGGATGTTTAGAGGCAGAACATTTGGTCTAAATCATCTAAAGTAATTGCGTCGGTCTCAGGTACACAATGAATCAATGTGCGACAGGTCAATACCACACATATCCTAAAATATCATGGGAAGGATGAACATCCGGAGCACCAACTATGTTGGTGTGAAAACCAGGGTGTGACACACATACCTATGTCAATCCTTGTGGTCGTGTCTATTGCGGCAGTAAAGCAGGGAGAAATCCAACCAAAAATGCGTGGATAAACTACCAATATTGTGGGCCATGACGAACCAAAACCTGATGGAGTGGCAAATCAAACTTGCTGGAAAGAAATGCCACTCCTACATAGGATGATGTTGACCTTTGATGAACCTTTAGCAAGAGAAAAGGCATGTCTACTGGGAGCTTATCGCACTTCATCCGTGTCATCCGTGTTTGGGTGCACCTCCAATTACAGCCGTCGGTTCTGACGTGCCCAGCGAGCACAAGGCCCCAGATGCGAGCTACTCAGTGCCCCAGGTGCAGATTGTGTCAGATTTTCAGCGTCTCCAGGTAGATTCAGATACCTTTTTTGTGTGAGCCACATTTACCGCTACGGGACTCTCCAACTTCATATTTGATGAGCCAAGTTCGTTAAAGGGGTCGTTTTTTGACCCGGAACTGGTCTGACTGTCCGTCCCTTGCAGACGAATATCATCAATATGAGGGTTTCTGAGTTTCTGATTGTCCTTTGGCTGGGGCAGAAGATGGTTACTAGACATTTTTTTCTAATTTTAGTTTGTGGTCAAACATAATGTCCAACTATCAACAACAATGATTTATATAACAATGAACAAAATATAATTTAACTTGATTTAACCAGGAATTCTAGCAAAATGATGGATTTTTGGTGGTTTCACTTTCATTTTTTTCGTGCCATGGTGATGGCTTGGAAAAAACCAGGCAGGAGTACCTGGCTGCGAGATGTACATGCCCAACATGCTGCAGGCCGTCCCTGGAATCTTTGGGACTCCCTGGATTTCATGGGTTTCAACTATGGATAAACCATGGATTTAGCCGATGATTTCACCATTCAATTGGGATTAAACCACCACACATGTGCAGTAAATGGAGAGTTGACTAAGAAAATTGCACATTCAATTGGGGTTTAACCAATAAAAAGGAAGGTATATAACCACTTTAAGGGGATCTAATGATATCTAATGTGATATCACCAAAAACATATGGGACACTGTTGACAATGACCAGCAAAAATATAGAAATTGATTTAACCATCAAACAAGGGGTTTGAGATTGTCCAAGACATAAGCAGTGGATGTGGTATTTCTAATGGTTTCGCTCTTTTTGCCCCAAAGAATATGGTGATTGATGCGCATCCCAGTCACGAACACTTACACCGCCATGGTTAATGACCATGTAATGCCATTTGTATATACATATGTATATATATATATATGCATAAATAAATATCTATGTATACACATGGGAGATTCTGAGTTAATTACCATATATCAATTACCATGATTATTTCCATATAGAATCAAATCAATCATATATCATGGTCATTGCCATGTCTTTTCCCATCTTGATACGTCTGCAGGCGCCACATCCGCCCATCTTTAGTAGCGTCCCAGCTTCTTGGTTAAAGCGGGGTCTTGGCTTCCCAGAAATTTCTTTCTAAGTGGAGGTTTCCTGAAATGGCGGTACCCCTAAATCATCCATTTCTAGATGGGATTTTCCATTATAAATAAATTATGAACCAACCACTTTTTGGGGATCCCCCCATTTATGGAAACCCCCAAACAGCACCATTCGAGTTATGGGCTTGTTTTTTCGAGTCATGGGATGTGAAATGGACTTGTTTTTTGTGAAGAGATGGGATGCTTTGAGCCGAGCCAGAACTTAGAACCATTTAGAATGGTCTTTTTGTTGGGCCCTGAAACGGTCCTTTTCTGTACCCAATTTTCACCAACACTCATACAGATCACAAAGACTTGTTAGTTTTGATCTGTTTTGACTAATGGCTGAATTCCCCATATTCCCGACAAATTTTTTGTTTTTGACGGCTTTCCCGAAGGGACCCGTTTTTTCTGTCCAAGATTGGTAGGAAGGACTGCCAAAATCCAAGGCACCGATACTTTTCCAAAATTGGGCAAAGAGCACGCATTTCAATGTTGAAAATTGCATGTCTTTTATATGTAGAACGTCTCATACACACGCGCACCTACACATAGACATAGGTTTTCATGAGTTATCCATATTTCTGTCTGTGTTTGTATCGATTTATCACTGGTGTGGCCGTGCCGTTCAGGTGCAGCATATGCCTCCGCCGGCTCCCATGCTCCTGGAGCAACATGACATGATCAGATGCTGGGCAGGTTGCCAATATTCTCCGGTGGTATTTTCCATTGGGTTTGTCTTAACAATAGGGGATACCCCAGTTAAAGCCATGTTCATGGGGAAAATAAGGTTCTTAATCCATTGGAATATGGGCTACCCATGGGTACCCTAGTTTCAGACAACCCCCCTCATCCAACTGAATGGAGGAAATGGGAAAATGTGGGAAATTCATCTAACCCCAAATGGGATTTGATGAAAATGAATTTGCAGTTTCCCCTTGAAGATGTTTTATTGCTTTTATAGCCCCTATTTGCAAATCCAAAGTAGAAACAGCGGTAAAAACCAACGATCATTTGGGAATGTGGATTTAATGAGGATACATTGGGCGACATGGAGATATAATAGGGAATAAAATTGGACAACAGCCAACAATGTGAAGCGCTTTGAAAATGGGTGATCCCCATGGCAATTGTCGGCAGATGATACTCCAGCGGATCTGATGGTTTTACCCAGTAATTTGTCACAGTACCATGGCAGTCATCGGGGTTGGACGATTCGTTTCCATTAAACATCGGTAAAGACAAAACCCACTTGTACCGAGACAAGGCCGCCCCCTGGTGGTGCTGCCGTGACGTTGGGACTAGTGGGGCGACCGAGAACACGGTGGACATGGGGCAACCATCAGAAGGGCTTAGGTTTGGCAGATGGCGAACCAAAGGTTGAAAAGTATGTTTTGTGCCCAAGTGAAGCTAGTGAAATCCTCAAATAGTGAGGACTTACCTTTCTATCCTTTCGGGGGTTACATCACCCCATATCTTCTAGGCAGTCTCGTGAGGGAGGCTGCGCACCGGGTCAGATCCGAAATTTCAGGATCCAAATATTTATCAACTCTGGAGGACTACACATTGGGGATGTACATCCAAGCAGCTTCGGAATGGAAACTTCGCTCTGAGGTGCATGGAGGGCAGCCAATGCCGCCAATGCCACAGCCCCTGCCGCAGATGTCACCCCCACTGCAGCAACCCATGCCGCAGCCTATGCCGCAGCCTATGCCGCAGCCAATGCCGCAGCCAATGCCACAGCCAATGCCACAGGCGGTTCCCGTAACGGCACAACCGCCCTTGCAACCCATGCAGCCATTGCCAATGCAACCTGCCGCACAGCCGCTGCAAGCCCAGTTTGGGCTTCCTTCTTACGCAGTATCTTGGCTTGTAGGCCATCGTGGTTGGTGCAGATGGTGGTCCTCCCTTTCTTTGAATCTAAATGTAAGTCAAATTTTATCGAGAACCCTGCCCTTCAGTCATCCAGAGGGTTCTTGATTTAGGGATTCAATTAATCATTGGAAGATATTGGAAGCTGTTTGAAGAATTCGTCATAAATACAGCAAGCCAAAGGAGTAGCTTTCAGGCACCTGTCTCGAATAACCTGCCTTGCTTCCTCCCATGAAATCCTCATGCTCAGGTTTTTCGACTTTCTAAGGTTTCTCAGTTTACTCTCACCCAGATAGATTTGTCATTTCAGCATTTCAAAGCATCGAGGCTCCGCATGCGGCCCCAGGTGATGCACTCGGGGAGAGTGGCCAAGACGGTAAACCTTGGGTGCTTTAGTAAATGGGGGTTGCCATAGTCATGGGGGTACCCCAATTGCTGGATGAAACTATTTCATGGAAAATCAGACAATAATTTATGAATGACAACTGGAGGTAGCCGCATTTTAGGACACCTCCAATTTTTGACATACTTTATGGATCTTAAAATTGTTTTGAATACAAACTCATATTTTTCCATATGGGAAGATATACACACCAGCTAAAGAACTATTTTTGGTGGAGGATGGTATCAATGGTATCCACGACTGCCAATGAAAAATGGCTGACTGTAACAATTTCATAGGTTCCGCGGCACCAACTTTGGAAGGTTTCTTGTTTACTTGTACCAAAAAAAGTTAACATACAGATTGCCATGATGAAACCCTACATATACATCTCAAGAATCAACGCATCAACTCCTAATTGAAACATATTGAAAGCAAACTATCCCGAACTAAGATCTCCGAGTTCATGGCCCATTGTCGATCATCCGCGGGCATCCATGGGAAGAGTAAACGATGTTATAGACTTACGGACTATATCAATATATCTACATTACATATTCATTGCATAATGTCAGAACATATTAGATACACACTACACACTACAATATTGTAAGTATCTTACATACGTATATATATACACATATATATGTATACATATTGTATATCCATGTTTGAATATTAGATACACAATGCATATATGTAGGTAGGTAGGTAGATAGATAGATAGATAGATAGATAAATAAATAGATAGATAGATAGAGAGAGGCAGATAGATGGATAGATGGATTGATAGATTGATTGATAGATCTCTTTATATATTCTGATTGCAAGTGCGTCCCATTGACGCAAGGTGTACTGATGACGCATCCGGGCCTCCCGGGACATCCGGGCCTGCCACCACCGCCTCCGACCTTTGCAGCGCCAGCGGTGGTGGGGACGGGTGCTGCGGGTGCTGGATCTGGAGTTTTACCATGTTTTACCATGAGTTTTAGTGATTTACCCATATTTACCCTCCAAAGTAACACAGAGCCTAAAAAATCGCTGAATTCGAGTGGAAACTCATCTTCCAACCACTTCCAACCCCTCTGATTTGCAGGAACTATGTTTTGGGGTCATGGCAATATGGTTTTCAAGCAAACAATGGGATTTTAGCAGCAAAGTGTGGGATTTCAACCGGATTTACTACATGGGAATTAGAATGGCGAAAAAAACGGGAATCATCCCCATGGTGGGCCGAATTCTTCAGGACATGGTGAATTCTGCCAGTCAACACATAAGTCGGGATGGGGGACCTCAAGTTATCCAGTCATAGATGAAGAAAAATGGGGATATGAAACTAACAATGATGGGACTATAAGAGGAATATATATATATATAATTGAATAGAATTCCAAGAATCTCTGTGGGTTTGTCTGAAAATGGGGATAGCCCAAAAGTGCCATGTCAGCGGGAGAATTTACGATTCCTCATGAACATTTTGGGCTGCCTAATTTGGTCATGGCGGCGTACTGAACAGATACCCTCCTGTAATCAAACATGGCAATGGAAAATCCCTGGTGTAAATGGGCATTAAATCATCTATAAATGGGGATATTCCAGCACGCCATGTTTGATTTACTAGAGGATATCTTATTGACTTATTGTTTCAGGTTGGTGATATGGTCATAGATCATGGCAGGTACTCCGGTACCTTGGATTTTGAGACATCAGGATCCCACACGGCTGCTTTCCCGCTAAGAACGCACTAAGTACTTCTAGCCACACCTGCACAGAAAATAAGATGAGGATGCTTATTAGCCACACCTTTTTATCACCATGTTTGCTTATTGGCACAGCAAATACTGTGCTACTTCATTGGCACAGTTTCATTATGGTAATTCGAGTGTTAGTTTCAACATTTTCAACATGTCTTGGATTGGTATCGGTTTCTTTGGCTTCATGTTGCCTACAGGTCATGTCTCCGAAGGTGGATGGGTCGCAGGATGTCGACATCTTGGGATGATAAGTCCTGGTGAGCGGTTGAAAAAAATCATACCCCGAAACGGAAGCTTGGCTTAGGATTGGATCTGTTTAGTTTTGGGTGTCTGTATGGGGAATTAGAAGAAATGTGGATGTTTATCATAGAATTTCAATGGGAAAGCAACAAGAATCGGAATTAAAGGACCGGATAACCCCACAAGTCAACTTCTTCCAATACTGATCTACAAACGTTGTAGGGGGGACGGGGAAGGAAGGAAAGACAAAGGATGTGATGGATGATCGAGAAGTAAAACAATGTATGTGAAGAGTTGTGTGTGACAAAGTGGTATGTGAAAGATAGTGTGTGACAAAGAAAAACTGAGTGTGTGTGTTTGTGTGTGTGTGACAAAGTTGTGAGTGAAAGATGGTGTGTGACAAAGTTGTGTGTGAAAGATTGTGTGTGTGTTTGTGTTTGTGAAAGAGAGCGTGTGACAAAGTTGTGTGTGTGAAAGATGGTGTGTGTGACAAAGCGGTGTGTGAAACATGGTGTAGCAAAAGATGGTGTGTGACAAAGTTGTGTGTGAAAGACGGTGAGGAGGAGGTATGCGGATGTCGCCAAGCGCCACGCCTGCCACGCAAAGTGCCGCGGCGTCACCGGCGACCAATCCAGTCCAAGCGCGCCACCAGAGCCAGCCCAATGCCCTAAGTGCCACGCCTGCCACGCAAAACGAAAGTGGATGTCACGAATTGCCACGCCTGCCACGCAAAGTGCCAGTTGTGTGTGAAAGAAGGATGGTGGTTAACAAAGATGTGTGTAACAGATGGTGGTTGACAACCTGCCACGCAAAATGAAAGTGGATGTCACGAAGCGCCACACCTGCCACGCAAAGTGCCAGTTGTGTGTGAAAGATGGATGCTTGTTAACAAAGATGTGTGTGAAAGATGGTGGTTGACAGATGGTGGTTGACAAAGTTGTGTGTGACAGAGGGTGGTTGACAAAGATGTGTGACAAAGATGGTGTGTGAAAGATGGTGGTTGACAAAGTTGTGTGTGAAAGATGGTGGTTGACAAAGATGTGTGACAAAGATGGTGGTTGACAAAGATGTGTGACAAAGATGGTGTGTGAAAGATGGTGGTTGACAAAGTTGTCTGTGAAAGAGGGTGGTTGACAAAGATGGTGTGTGAAAGATGGTGGTTGACAAAGATGTGTGTGAAAGATGGTGGTTGACAGATGGTGGTTGACAAAGTTGTGTGTGAAAGATGGTGGTTGACAAAGATTGTAACAAAGTTGTGTGTGAAAGATGGTGGTTGACAAAGTTGTGTGTGAAAGATGGTGGTTGACAAAGATGTGTGTGAAAGATGGTGGTTGACAAAGGTGTGTGTGACAGAGGGTGGTTGACAAAGATGGTGTGTGAAAGATGGTGGTTGACAAAGCTGTCTGTGAAAGAGGGTGGTTGACAAAGATGGTGTGTGAAAGAAGGTGGTTGACAAAGTTGTGTGTGAAAGATGGTGGTTGACAAAGATGTGTGTGAAAGATGGTGTTTGACAAAGATGTGTGACAAAGATGGTGTGTGAAAGATGGTGGTTGACAAAGTTGTCTGTGAAAGATGGTGGTTGACAAAGATGTGTGACAAAGATGGTGTGTGAAAGATGGTGGTTGACAAAGTTGTCTGTGAAAGAGGGTGGTTCACAAAAATGGTGTGTGAAAGATGGTGGTTGACAAAGTTGTGTGTGAAAGATGGTGGTTGACAAAGATGTGTGTGTGAAAGATGGTGGTTGACAAAGATGTGTGACAAAGATGGTGTGTGAAAGATGGTGGTTGACACAGATGTGTGTGAAAGATGGTGGTTGACAAAGATGTGTGACAAAGATGGTGTGTGACAGATGGTGGTTGACAAAGTTGTCTGTGAAAGAGGGTGGTTGACAAAGATGGTGTGTGAAAGATGGTGGTTGACAAAGATGTGTGTGAAAGATGGTGGTTGACAAAGATGTGTGTGAAAGATGGTGGTTGACAAAGATGTGTGACAAAGATGGTGTGTGAAAGATGGTGGTTGACAAAGATGTGTGTGAAAGATGGTGGTTGACAAAGATGTGTGACAAAGATGGTGTGTGAAAGATGGTGGTTGACAAAGTTGTCTGTGAAAGAGGGTGGTTGACAAAGATGGTGTGTGAAAGATGGTGGTTGACAAAGATGTGTGTGAAAGAGGATGGTTGACAAAGATGTGTGACAAAGATGGTGTGTGAAAGATGGTGGTTGACAAAGTTGTGTGTGAAAGATGGTGGTTGACAAAGATGTGTGACAAAGATGGTGTGTGAAAGATGGTGGCTGACAAAGATGTGTGACAAAGATGGTGTGTGACAGATGGTGGTTGACAAAGTTGTCTGTGAAAGAGGGTGGTTGACAAAGATGGTGTGTGAAAGATGGTGGTTGACAAAGTTGTCTGTGAAAGAGGGTGGTTGACAAAGATGGTGTGTGAAAGATGGTGGTTGACAAAGTTGTGTGTGAAAGATGGTGGTTGACAAAGATGTGTGACAAAGTTGGTGTGTGAAAGATGGTGGTTGACAAAGATGTGTGTGAAAGATGGTGGTTGACAGATGGTGGTTGACAAAGTTGTGTGTGAAAGAGGGTGGTTGACAAAGATGGTGTGTGAAAGATGGTGGTTGACAAAGTTGTGTGTGAAAGATGGTGATTGACAAAGATGTGTGACAAAGATGGTGTGTGAAAGATGGTGGTTGACAAAGTTGTGTGTGAAAGATGGTGGTTGACAAAGATGTGTGACAAAGATGGTGTGTGAAAGATGGTGGTTGACAAAGTTGTGTGTGAAAGATGGTGGTTGACAAAGATGTGTGTGAAAGATGGTGGTTGACAAAGATGTGTTGACAAAGATGCGTGTGTGAAAGA
>CAMXCT020005379.1:164546-177926 GCA_947184155.2 Cladocopium goreaui | reverse complement strand
TGAAAGATGGTGGTTGACAAAGATGTGTGTGAAAGATGGTGGTTGACAGATGGGGGTTGACAAAGTTGTGTGTGAAAGATGGTGGTTGACAAAGATGTGTGACAAAGATGGTGTGTGAAAGATGGTGGTTGACAAAGATGTGTGTGAAAGATGGTGGTTGACAGATGGTGGTTGACAAAGTTGTGTGTGAAAGATGGTGGTTGACAAAGATGTGTGACAAAGTTGTGTGTGAAAGATGGTGGTTGACAAAGATGTGTGTGAAAGATGGTGGTTGACAAAGATGTGTGACAAAGTTGTGTGTGAAAGATGGTGGTTGACAAAGATGTGTGTGAAAGATGGTGGTTGACAGATGGTGGTTGACAAAGTTGTGTGTGAAAGAGGGTGGTTGACAAAGATGGTGTGTGAAAGATGGTGGTTGACAAAGTTGTGTGTGAAAGATGGTGATTGACAAAGATGTGTGACAAAGATGGTGTGTGAAAGATGGTGGTTGACAAAGTTGTGTGTGAAAGATGGTGGTTGACAAAGCTGTGTGTGAAAGATGGTGGTTGACAAAGATGTGTGACAAAGATGGTGGTTGACAAAGATGTGTGACAAAGATGGTGTGTGAAAGATGGTGGTTGACAGATGGTGGTTGACAAAGTTGTGTGTGAAAGATGGTGGTTGACAAAGATGTGTGACAAAGTTGTGTGTGAAAGATGGTGGTTGACAAAGATGTGTGTGACAGAGGGTGGTTGACAAAGATGGGGTGTGAAAGATGGTGGTTGACAAAGTTGTGTGTGAAAGATGGTGGTTGACAAAGTTGTGTGACAAAGATGGGTTGGAAAGATGGTGGTGACAAAGATGTGTGTGAAAGATGGTGGTTGACAGTGGTGGGTGACAAAGTTGTGTGTGAAAGATGGTGGTTGACAAAGATGTGTGACAAAGTTGTGTGTGAAAGATGGTGGTTGACAAAGATGTGTGTGACAGAGGGTGGTTGACAAAGATGGTGTGTGAAAGATGGTGGTTGACAAAGTTGTGTGTGAAAGATGGTGGTTGACAAAGTTGTGTGACAAAGATGGTGTGTGAAAGATGGTGGTTGACAAAGATGTGTGTGAAAGATGGTGGTTGACAGATGGTGGTTGACAAAGTTGTGTGTGAAAGATGGTGGTTGACAAAGATGTGTGACAAAGTTGTGTGTGAAAGATGGTGGTTGACAAAGATGTGTGTGACAGAGGGTGGTTGACAAAGATGTGTGTGAAAGATGGTGGTTGACAAAGTTGTGTGTGAAAGATGGTGGTTGACAAAGTTGTGTGTGAAAGATGGTGGTTGACAAAGATGTGTGACAAAGATGGTGTGTGAAAGATGGTGGTTGACAAAGATGTGTGTGAAAGATGGTGGTTGACAGATGGTGGTTGACAAAGTTGTGTGTGAAAGATGGTGTTTGGCAAAGATGTGTGACAAAGATGGTGTGTGAAAGATGGTGGTTGACAAAGATGTGTGTGAAAGATGGTGGTTGACAGATGGTGGTTGACAAAGTTGTGTGTGAAAGATGGTGTTTGGCAAAGATGTGTGACAAAGATGGTGTGTGAAAGATGGTGGTTGACAAAGATGTGTGTGAAAGATGGTGGTTGACAGATGGTGGTTGACAAAGTTGTGTGTGAAAGATGGTGGTTGACAAAGATGTGTGACAAAGTTGTGTGTGAAAGATGGTGGTTGACAAAGATGTGTGTGAAAGATGGTGGTTGACAAAGATGTGTGACAAAGTTGTGTGTGAAAGATGGTGGTTGACAAAGATGTGTGTGAAAGATGGTGGTTGACAGATGGTGGTTGACAAAGTTGTGTGAAAGATGGTGTTTGGCAAAGATGTGTGACAAAGATGGTGTGTGAAAGATGGTGGTTGACAAAGATGTGTGTGAAAGATGGTGGTTGACAGATGGTGGTTGACAAAGTTGTGTGAAAGATGGTGTTTGGCAAAGATGTGTGACAAAGATGGTGTGTGAAAGATGGTGGTTGACAAAGATGTGTGTGACAAAGATGTGTGTGTGAACAGATGGTGGTTGACAAAGTTGTGTGTGAAAGATGGTGGTTGACAAAGATGTGTGTGACAGAGGGTGGTTGACAAAGATGGTGTGTGAAAGATGGTGGTTGACAAAGTTGTGTGTGAAAGATGGTGGTTGACAAAGATGTGTGACAAAGATGGTGTGTGAAAGATGGTGGCTGACAAAGATGTGTGACAAAGATGGTGTGTGACAGATGGTGGTTGACAAAGTTGTCTGTGAAAGAGGGTGGTTGACAAAGATGGTGTGTGAAAGATGGTGGTTGACAAAGTTGTGTGTGAAAGATGGTGGTTGACAAAGATGTGTGACAAAGATGGTGTGTGAAAGATGGTGGTTGACAAAGTTGTGTGTGAAAGAGGGTGGTTCACAAAAATGGTGTGTGAAAGATGGTGGTTGACAAAGATGTGTGTGACAGAGGGTGGTTGACAAAGATGGTGTGTGAAAGATGGTGGTTGACAAAGTTGTGTGTGAAAGATGGTGGTTGACAAAGTTGTGTGACAAAGATGGTGTGTGAAAGATGGTGGTTGACAAAGATGTGTGTGAAAGATGGTGGTTGACAGATGGTGGTTGACAAAGATGTGTGACAAAGATGGTGTGTGAAAGATGGTGGTTGACAGATGGTGGTTGACAAAGTTGTGTGTGAAAGATGGTGGTTGACAAAGATGTGTGACAAAGTTGTGTGTGAAAGATGGTGGTTGACAAAGATGTGTGTGAAAGATGGTGGTTGACAAAGTTGTGTGTGAAAGATGGTGGTTGACAAAGATGTGTGACAAAGTTGTGTGTGAAAGATGGTGGTTGACAAAGATGTGTGTGAAAGATGGTGGTTGACAGATGGTGGTTGACAAAGTTGTGTGTGAAAGATGGTGGTTGACAAAGATGTGTGACAAAGATGTGTGTGAAAGATGGTGGTTGACAGATGGTGGTTGACAAAGTTGTGTGTGAAAGATGGTGGTTGACAAAGATGTGTGACAAAGATGGTGTGTGAAAGATGGTGGTTGACAAAGATGTGTGTGAAAGATGGTGGTTGGCAAAGATGTGTGTGAAAGATGGTGGTTGACAAAGATGGGCGGCGGAGGCGGCGGCGGGATACAGAATCAAAAACAAGAACCCCACACAAAGATGTGGGGAAAAAAACATCTCATCTGGGAAGATGAATATGGTTACGAGGGGAAGAATATCCCTTGGAAATAAAAAAACGTTCTATAAAAGTTGGGAATCATGTAGATCATCTCCAAGAGCGGAGATTATGTAATCATATCGTACAAGGTGGGGGCCCATAGTTTTTTTTAGTCTGGGTTATAATTCTATCCAACTGTATCTGACTGCCCATCATTAAAAATACTTAATGCGGTACTTTCTTTCTTTCTGGGCGATTTGAAGCTCAGCTGCTCGCCAACGTGACACCTGGAATTCCGATGCAATCTTACATGGGCCTTTGCATGTCTCTGAGGCACAGACCTTGCGATAAAAAAAAATAAAAAATAAATCATAAAAAAGAAAAACTAAATACCTGCAAAGAACCATGCAAGTTTAATGTGGTACACCCAATACTAAACCATCCCCAATTTCGGTTTATTGGTGGGCATACCCCTCTTTGGAATGATGTAAAACGACCCCAAATTGTTGGTTGATGGGATGGTTTCTTATTGGGTTTACTGGGAAATTGACCCAGATAATCCCAGATATCGAGGATGAATTGGTATTTAGAATCGTGAATGATTGGGGGATACCGATAATATTGGGTGAATCCCGTTGATGATCCCATAATTAGTCACTATTAACCACTATTTACCCAGATTATTGTTGGCTGGTTCTACTTGACCGGATTGTGTTGACGCCAGGCTTCGGCCCAGCCTGCAATGACAGAGTGGCTTGGTGGCTGGAAAAAGTCACGAATGTTGTGAACCCAACGCCAGAACCCCCCGAATGTATCAGACGTGGATGGTACAAACTGTTCACAAACCATCCTTAAATAGTACATTAGGGTTTTTTTAGGCTTTGCCACACAACCCACAGTGTTTTCCAAACCTGCATAACTGCTTGATGTACTATGGCTGCATGTTGGCACGGGCCAGACGGTGCAACCCATCCGGTTTTCACATGTGCTTCCCACATGGGGGTTACTTAGTTTAATGAATGTGACTCTGCCCAGATCGAATAATTCTACACCCCTGTTGGTTGATGGTGGTTTTGGGTAATGGTGTTTGTTATTCTTCTTCCTTGGATATGTTTTTCTTGAAATGGTCATAATATTCTTAAAGCATGACCGTAGCTGAGGTCAAGTTTTTTTGGGGGGTTCAAGCTTCATAGGGAACGGCCCTTCTCAAAGAGCTGGCACATTCCAAGATCTTGCGGGGAACATATGACACAGTAGGGTAAAACTGAATATGTTCCATTAAACTGGCCATTAAACCATTATTAAAACATAAACAAAGGTCTTTGTCTATGTTGATGCTGCGAATGAGATGTTTTTGCCCGATTGAAGTGATCCCACAGAGTTGAAGCCTGGCCATGACTCCTTTTAGACGGGTCTCTTAGAAACATGGGAATTTCATGGAATTTCTCTAACTGAACATCGCCAGTCCAGATAGTAACTAGCTGGAAAGCCTGTTTTGTTCCCAAAAAAAATGGAGTGAATCCAGTCAAGTTGAACTGTCAAAGTGAGGCTCATGGACTCATGGGCTGCCTGGGATGCATATCATGGGTATATACCCTCCGGATATTTATCATGGCTATGGAAAATCATCAGTTTTAATAGGACAATCATGTTTATCATCTTTGAATGGGCCATGGCTTCCATAGCTATCTCAATTAGAGGCTGATTTCTCCAGGTTGTCAAACCCAGTCGATGTTTATTCTGTTGCCACTCAGGTCAGACATCCGAAGCTTGTTGGAAACAGCCACAGCTTCGGGCAATCCAGAGGCTGGGAGAAGGGTAACTGTACCATTTAGGACATGAAACCCGGATTCCAGTGTGGAGTGTTTACGGTGTAAGTGGAAAGGGGCTGCTTGAATGCAGTGTATCTACAGTCAGGAGTGTCAACAGACGAAGTTGACCTCAAAAGAATCCGGTCGATGTTCCTGGATGGTAGTTGGATTTTCATGGTTTAAACCTTTTGAGGCACCAAAATGCCAGGTGCTTTCTGAAACTCGACCAGCTAGTTGTCTCGACCAGCTTAACGAACTAATGGGAACCAGATTGCAGGTTTCACCCATTTTTAACACCTATCATTTTCATGGTTAAATGAAGGCCCTTTTGATTCCCCATAGCTAAAGGTTAATTAAGTCCAATTTATTGCTTTGATACATTCCCATTTCGGTAAAATCAAGTGAAATCGCCATTTTATGGTTGGCTTTTCAACCATTTTTCCCGAATGCGTAGCGAGGGTTCCCGTTTCACTCTGGGGGTTTTGGGGGTTGAGGCTGTGTTCGCCAGGCGTTGCACAACCGTTCGCAACCGTTCGCAGCCGTCCGCAACCGTCCGCGTGAGGGCCGCATGGCCGTGCCTATGGCAAGTTTTGCATCAGTGGTCTTTTTTGTATGTTTCAAATGTCGCGTAGCTTCGTTTCGCTTGGCATGTTTGTCACTTTGTGACATTCCAACATGTTTCATAACGTCTCGAAAGTCGTTTTGTGTGACAGGCGCAATACTTTCGCGTCGTTGTTGCAAAAGGAGTTGCATTTTTCAGGGCAGGCGCAGCAATTTGGAGACCTCTATGGTCATTTTGCGTGGCAGGCGCAGCACTTCAGACATGTCGCGTTGCGTGTTTTTTTTCAAATCGCAATATCAGGGCTGCGTCAAGTGGTGACAACGTGCAAATTCCATGCCAGGCGTGGCATTTTCTGAGATGTGCTGAAAATTGACGGAAGTCTCGCACGAAACATCGATTTCGAGGTCAAATACGTTGAGGTTCATGAGAAAACTCGTAGGAAAACGTCGATTTTGTAGCTAGAAGCATGAAAAATTGAGAAAGTCTCGCACGAAACGCAAAATGACACTCTCGCGATGCCCCACGCCTGCCACGCAATTTGCACGTTGTCACCACTTGATGCAGCCCTGACAATGCAATTCGCAAAAAACACGCAACATGACACATCTAGAATCTAAAGTGCTGCGCCTGCCACGCAGAATGAACATGGACACGTCCAAATTCTGCATGCCACGAAAAATGAAAGTCATCTTCTGAAAACCTTGCGAAAGTATTGCGCCTGTCACAAAAAACGACTTTCGACACCATTTGCAGACACGTCAGAATGTCAAGATGCACCATGCCTGCCACGCAAAACGACATTGAACCTGTTGGGACACCTTCGAAAAAGAGAGGTTCAGCAGCCCCCCCATAGGAATATCATTTTGCGTGGCAGGCGCAATTTTTCGGACACTTTACACTTTACATTCCACACTCTGCACCGACACACCACACTCTACAATTTACACTCTACACTTTACATTCCACACTCTACACTCCGCACTCTACACTTTTTACACTCCACACTTCACATTTTTGACTTACATTCTACACTTTACACTTTATAATTTACACTCCACACGCTACACTCCACACTCTACACTTTACACTCCACACTTTGCACTCGACACTTTACATTCCACACTTTACATTCCACACTTTACACTCTACACTTTACACTCTACACTTTACACTCTACACTTTACACTCCACTCTCTACACTCCACACTCTACACTGTACACTCCACACTTTACACTCCACGCTTCACATTTTTCACTTGACACTTTACACCGCATACTCCACACTCCACAATTCCCACCTCACACTCTACACACAACATTCCCCACTCAACATTCCACCTCCTTCACACTCCACACTTTGCACTTCACCCCCTTCCACATTCCACAGTGTCTACAGTGCACTGGTACGGTAACAGAGGAAACATGCACAAGACTCTTCAAATAACTTGTTTCACAAGAGTGTTTTACGTGACTGCATTCGGGTTCGTGGGCTGCTTCTTGCTTCTGGTTTTTCAGCCGCAGTTGAACGGTGCGTTTCGCTTTGCCGCTCACAGGCCATCAATGCGGTGGCGCGACAAGCGCAAATGGCTGGAATGTGCCCACGCCCAGGGGGAGTAGACCCTCATTAACCATGGCTAGCTGGGACATCCCCGAACTCCATGGGCATTTTGATGGGAAAGTCAGGTGGAAGTATATGGGAAATCACTTGAAATTACTTGAAATTATGAACACTATCCATTATTAATGGAGGTTTGGTTTGCCGGGAAAATGTTCAGACAAAATGGAAGAGTTTCCTTCGCTATGTTTCATTATCGGACACTAAACCAACAATGCTAGGGATAGCTTATGGGGATATTTTATGGAATGTTTTTGGAACACAACTTCAACCAACAATCTGATGTTCGGCGTTTCCAAACATGTGTGTTAACCAGAAACAATTGGGGTTGTAAAACTAGCATTCATAGGGGATCTGCTGTAAATATGGGATATAATGGTTTTGTAAAGACCAGCAATGTTATATTTGGGTGTTTCCGCAAATTGGGATGTACAGGCTCATGAATTCTGAGTCGCAACCAGTTTTGAAAGTTGGAGGTGAGTAGGTTTGAGCCCCGCATCTTGAATTTCATCGGTGTGCAAGCGGCGAATCAATTCAAATCAATGAATTTCAGCAACAGAACATGTTCTGAACTGCTTTGTTCCTGTCCGGAAAATAGATGGCTTTGGGTCTTAAATCGAGACAAAAAAACGCAATCTTAGGTGTCTTGGACCCCAACTTTTTACGATTTTGTGAGCCGCCTGTGTTTCCTCCAGTGTCATCAGCTCCATGACTGGAAAATTCCCCTGCCATAGTTCGATGATTTTCCCAGCTATGTTCCTTTCTTTCAAGATGTCATAGGCATGACCTCTAACTCCAAAAAAACTATCCCGGCAAGAGACCCCAAACAGTGTGGGGGGAGATGGGGATCATGTATCATGATGTGGATGATGATGATGATGATGATGAATAATGATGAATAATGATGAGGAAAATGACGATGCTGATGATGATGGTGATGATGGTGATGATGATGATGATAAAAATGTTGCGGACGATGATGTTGATTGAGGATGATAATGTTGCGGAAGAGGAGGTGGAGGAGGATGATGTTGCGGAAGATGAGGTGGAGGATGATGATGATGTTGAGGATGATGGGGATGAGGATGAAAATGTGGAAGATGAAGTTGAGTATGGTAAGGTGGAGGATGATGATGATGATGATGATGATGATGTGGAAAAGGGGAAGATGATGATGTGTAGGATGATGATGTTGAGGAGGGGGAAGACGATGATGTTGAGGATAGTTTACAGTGCGTAGGAACCCTTCAGTGTGGACACACTGTTTGTGAAACGAGCCAGATGACTTGCAAACGAATGCTGTGGTTGGTTCAAACCATATAGTTTTTGTGTGTTTATGTCCAAATATATTGTTCCAACATTAATAGCCATTTTTTGTGAGTGAACTTTAGATCTTCACATACCGTAATTGTGTCATCCCTGTCATCCATCGGCATCCTACATTCCAAGAGAATTTTAGCGTCCTCAAAGTGACGTCATCAAAGACACGGTATAGGCTATGTAGAGTAGGGGGAATCCCCCCGTTAGAATCACCTTTAATTGGTTTCGTGCAAATCCACTGGTGGGGTACACGTCATTACACATCGGTTGTGCCGGCCAAAGCCCAGTTTTTGTTTGTTATCCTCCAGCTTTATATATATTTCTGTTGGTTATCTGTTGGTTATCTGTTGGTTCATTCCCATATGCTTGCAGTTGGTCCCAATTTTCGTTGGTTGAACCCCATTCTTCCTTGTTCCCTCGAGCCTCTTAGGTCGCCGGAGCCAGCCCGGACATGTTTCAATCCCAACCACCTGATATACATGGTTGATCCATGTTGATATAGTTGGTAAACATTTGGTTGATCCTTGCTTGATCCCATATCCGTACTACTCTTCAATATGCGAACATGTGAATGACATTCCAAGCACTTATGGCTTGGTATCGTTGAAACCCGGAGTCGTGGCCCATTTCTTTGTGGAGCTTTCTTCTCCCTTAGCTACAATATTTATATGTATATATATATATACATATGTGTATACATACGTACATATATATATGTGTGTGTGTGTACATACGGAGGCTTCCTAAAATCGGTGTACCCCAAGTCACCGTGTTTGTTTCAATATTAAGTCATTGTCATCCATGACTTGGATGATTTGGGGTACCCCATTTTGGGAAACCCCGATATATAATCATCCCGGACTAAACATATTCCCATTTTAGCGAGTTTTTTCGAAACAAAATCAATGTTATATCTACTCCAGGATGTTTCTTTGATTATGTGTGCATACTAATTACCATGCTGTCCATCCAACTTATTGGGATGATCCTATCCGACACTGGATATTTTTTCTGGCTGGGCAACACCGAACATCCTGGGATCACTTTGCCATGACTTTGCTATATCCCTCCAGAAGTTGCGAGATACTGTAACCGGTTTCCTAAAATGGGGTTGTACCCCCGAAACATCTATTTAAATAAGATTTTCGATTAGAAATTATCCATTTTGAGAGCGCCCCATATGTATATATATATTTACACATACATACATACATACCTTACCTTGCCTTGCCTTGCCTTGCCTTACCTTAGCTTACCTTTCCTTACCTTACCTATACATAGATACGTACATACACACATACATGCATACATAGATACACACCCTGCTGTTAGACAAACATAGATGTGGAAAACCCACCATTTCTAGATTATTTTCCTAAACCATGGGATGTCCACATCTACGTGAGTTTAGAGTTTATAATTCCGAAAATTATGGCCATACGACATCATATAATCAGTGGGAACAGGGGGGAATATTCCATGTATAATCTTTAAAACCCATTACGCCCATCTTTCTGGGGTATGTCCACTTGGGATATATGAACATATTCCATTCGGATGAAATTCCTCATCCACCCGATTCAATTCCGCCAGGAAATTCAGATCGCTACTGCCCCCCCCAACTTCGGCATGAGGCTTGGCGACCCAGGGACCCAACAAGACGCATGGGATTTCACCACGCAAAGTTGGATTGACTTAGGGTTTAGTGAGATTTGTTGCTTTAATCCCATGGAAAATAGCGATTGAACCAAAAATATTTTTTGAGGAGAAGTGGGCATACAAAGCAACAACCACGAGGATAAAATTGATACAATGGTGATATACTAGGGGTTTAATGGTGATATAATCAGATACTATGATAATACACAACGATATGGAAATCTATGATGTTTCCGGTTCGGAAAATGATCTACAAATGGTTGGGCTATGGCAGCCGAATTTGCTTCTAGGTAAATTCCATATTTGGCTTATTTTATTGGGTAGTACTTGTAGCCAGTTGCAAACAATGAGTTATACAGTGTATTGGTGAATCATGACATACAAAAATGGCTTACAATTCTGAATCCATTTTTTTCATCTAACATACCACGGGTTGAAATGGCTATCTATGGGTCAAAACCGGTGGATTTTCCTGGGTTTTCACACCGAAATAGTTGGTGAATTGATTCATCCTCACAAGATATGGTATCGGCTTTAATCTATCCCTGCATGAGCATCATACTTCGGGATTATTTTGGGTATGTTCAAGCCCGAGACGTAAGTCCTTACATGATTGGATGTTGATGAGTTGTTCCAACTTCTGAGGGTCAAACATGCTGACATCGCAAGAAACCAAGAAGATGTCAAGCTCAGAAAGGTATCGGACAGTTGCTGACAGTATCCAATGGTACAACAACTCTTAGTTCTATTTTCGACCTTTATCTCACTTGTTGCTGTGTTACCTCTGTCAGGAACCAAGAAAGAGTGACCCCAGAAGAATATGAATGGATGCCACCTTTTCAATGTGGGTCTTTGATAGGGTGTCGCATGGCAGAGACTAGTCACTGGTGGGACTCTCACGCACAAAGCACATTGACTAGGAATGAAGGATTTGCTATCAGCAGAGACATGTTCATCGGATTTTGCCAGGCGCCGTGGAAGTTATCAATTATTTGATCCATGAAATGAACCCTACATGAAATTCTTTGCAAAAATATGGCGCAAATTTCATGGTAAGTATATAAATTTGGTTTGATATTTTTGTTTCTACAAAAACTGACCGAATATAGCAAGACTAGACCATGAGAATACGCAACGACATAATTATCGAAGGAAGTTTAGAAGTCAAACTTCCGACAATATGGACAGATGAAAAGCAGAGCAGGGCAGAGGCAGAGAGAAGAGGAAGATTAGAAGAGAGAAGATCAGAGAAGAGAAAGAGTAAGAAGAAAGAAGATGCAGATGCGCGAAAAGGTAGGAAAGTCGCGAAACACTATGTTTTTCCAATGATTTGTGGCTCCGGAGGGTCGAAAAGTAGGCTCGCTAAAGCGGCGGGTGCGGAGCCCGCTGGCCAGATGAGTGAGTAAAAATTGCACGCCGTTGTGGCGCGAAGCACATTTGGGAGTCAAAATGTGCAAAACACACCAGGTCCGGACCACTTTTGGAAGTTGAGATGTCCAAAAAGTGCACGCCGTTGTGGCGCGAAGCACATTTCCAAGTCAAAATGTACAAAACACACCAGGTCCGGACCACTTTTGGAAGTTGAGATGTCGAAAAAGTGCACGCCGTTGTGGCACGAAGCACATTTCCAAGTCAAAACGTTAAAAACACTAGGGGTTCGACCACTTTTGGAAGTTGAGATGTCGAAAAAGCGCACGCCGTTGTGGCGCGAAGCACATTTCCAAGTCAAAATGTACAAAACACACCATTGTCGGACCACTTTTGGAAGTTCCGATGTCGAAAAAGTGCACGCGGTTGTGGCGCGAAGCACATTTCAAAACACTAGGGGTTCGACCACTTTTGGAAGTTGAGATGTCGAAAAAGTGCACGCCGTTGTGGCGCGAAGCACATTTCCAAGTCAAAACGCGCAAAACACCACATGTTCGCGCCACTTTTGGAGGTTCGGATGTTGAAAAAGTGCACGCCGTTGTGGCGCGAAGCACGTTTCGAAGTCAAAATGTACAAAACACTAGGGGTTCGGACCACTTTTGGAGGTTCAGATGTCGCTTCGCTTCAAGACACTACACTACAGGACATTACACTACACTACACGCCAGTACACTACATTACACTACATGGGCTATGGTCCACCGTGTGCCCGGGCCCGCGGGCCCGCGGAAGCCCGTGGGCCCGCGGGGCGAGCCCGCGGCGGGCCCGCGGGCCCGCGAAGGCCCGCGCTAGTCTTGGGCTATCGGGCCCGCGCTAGTCTTGGGCTATAGTCCACCGTGACCTTCAGCCCGTGCAACACTAGAGACCGGCAACAGCAATGCAAAGTAATGAAAACATTCGCACATTTTGAGACATTCTGAGCAAATTTGAAGAATTTTGAGCATTTTGGAGCCGTTTTTGTGGACCAGCTTGGGTCTTTTCGAGCAAATTTCAAACAAATTTGAGCATTTTTGTCGGGCAAGTTGGGGTCATGTCGAGCAATTCTGAGCAATTTTTGGAAGCACGATATGGCATTGTTGACCTTAGACAGTGTTCAAGATGTCTCAGTTGAGGCTGCTTTGAGACATCCTACTTTAGCTGAAAAAGGTAGCTGATGTAAACCCCACGGATCTAGACCCTAAAAGGTAAGGGCGTCTCTAAGAGGCCGTGTGTTTCAGCACATGGATATGTTTCTATTCAATTATGTTCCAAGGTTTTGCCACAACGAGAGCGGTTTTTCACAGATATCTATATTTTGCGGGTGTATCAAAAGTCATGGAAGGGTATGGAAAAATGAGAGTCACGGTGTGATTTCAATGGTTTTTGTGGGACGAAAGCCATTAGCTTGGAAAAGCGTTACGCGTTTTCTTTTGCGTTGCCGACGTCTTTGTTTTAGCCGCTTTTGCGGCCAAATATCATCAACGTATCATCAACGCATGATTAGCGTAACATCAACGTATCCACAGCGCATGATCAACGTATCATCAACGCATGATCAACGTAACGTCAATGTATCAACAGCGCATCATCAACGGATGATCAACCTAACGTCAACGTATCATCCACGTACCATCAACCTAGCATTAACGTATTAACAGCGAGCGCATGATCAATGTATCATCAGCGTATCATCCACGTCGCATTACCTTGCACGCAAGCGATACATGAACGTTATTGGACCCCCCCACCCCAACAGTAGCATCAACATCTCCTCAACGTAGAATTAACGTATGATCAACGTAACATCAGCGTAACATCTACGCCGTATCACCTTGCACACAATAAACATGAAT
>CAMXCT020005379.1:0-163258 GCA_947184155.2 Cladocopium goreaui | reverse complement strand
TTTTTATTATATTTTTTTTATAATATATAATATTAATAAATTTGACAAGAATTTTTAATTTTATATAAAATAAATTTCGATATATGACGGAATATTTTACCTGATATTTTTTTTAAAAAAATTGTAAAATTATTTATAAAATCTGAAAAATATAAATAAAATTTGAAATTAAATAAAAAATCCGTGACCTTTTGAATAAAAAAATGGAAAACTAAATAATTTCCATATATTGGGAAAAATTTAACAAAATACCTCAAAAATATAATAATCATATAATTTCACCAAAAACAAATGTCATTATCATCAATTCCCGATGCCAGGAAAAAAAATATATATATCGAGATATAAAAATAAAGGAAATCCAAAAAAAAATATTTTGGGTTATTGATTTTAGTTTCCTTTATCTGGTCGGTTTTTTTGCATTATTTTGTTTTCTAATTCCTCGTTGATATTTTTGAATTAATTTTGCCCAAAAAAATATTTTAATTTCTTAAAAACAATAAATTATATTAATGATATAAATGAAGGAACCCTGTAGCGCAGAAAAAAATCCCCTGTGCAGAAAAATGATATATTATAACACGAAAAAAAAATTGAAATATCCTATTTCTAAGGAGAAAAATTGTGGAGATTTTTATAACGGGACAAGTTCGATGATGTGGGAAATATGAGCGCAGAAGAGTTTATTAAAAAAATATTGAGTTGAATTTTAAAAATTATATAAATTATTTAGTTCCTTTACCAAAATTTTCAAAATCGAAAATAAAAATTGAAAAATCTCAAGAAAGGTCTAATTAATAACGAAATTTTAAATATTGGGCCAAGAAAATTAATATTACGCACGAAATTCTTGTGGAATTACTCCATATCTAGGTCATTGGACACCCATCCTTTTACTTCTGATTTAAGGTGTAAAAATTTAGAATTTAAATTGATATTTCAGGATCTTAATTTTGTTCGTTGATGTCGCACGTACAAAAGTAGTATGTGTTATTGTCACAGAAAGCCTGTCAGAATCAGAAATTGGTTTTTATGGCATATTCAAGGTACCATTAAATATTTAATAAAAGCCTCCGACAAATAAACTCACAATCAACAAAAAAAGATATTATTCGGGGGAATTCTTTATATGTTTTTTCGTGTGATTATTTCACAATAAATTAAAAATTAATTTCGGGGTGTCCTCTTGGATACTGAATTTTCGATGACTAATTTTTCCTCAATTGCAAGAATTCTTTATTATGTGCTAATTCAATTCATTTTGCTGGATTTTATAATTTACTATTCCCTGTACCGATACTAGTGATTTTTTTGAACGCTCCATTTGGCCAGAAATAATAGTTTTTCACTCTGAATTGGGCCCCAAACTCTCATATCTGGTTCAGACATACAAAAACATTTTTCGGACGTTTTAGGAGCACCCCAAACGTTTTTCCTTGACTACAAGGAAGCTCTCGTACTAACACCTTCAGCTACTTTTTTTCCACATTTCTTGGAAAAAACCGGAGGATCTTAATATGACCCAAAATTTAACTATTTATTTGACTGGATAAACAACTTAATTTCGTTTCTAGGTAATGAGAGCTTTTTCATCGACGACACGACCCAAGGAAATCAGAAGGTTTGACAAAAATATGAAAAGATTAACGAAGCCTCGCGCCGGGTAAACTGCCCAAGTCTTTCAGCTTCTTATTAGGGAATAAAATTTCGGATAGTATGAAGAGATGGAAAGCAAAGCAGCGAAGAGACAAAAAGGTACAATTCTAAGCACAGAAAGGATTTAGATTATTTCAAAATTGAAAAAAGCGAAATAATTTCGGGTTTCTCATAACTTGAAACTGCGCTTGCACAGCCAACTTGCCAATTGAGAGTAACAAAAATGCACGCCGCTGTGGTGCGAAGCACATTTCCAATTTAAACTGCACAAAACACTCAGCTTCCGAGGACTGTCAGAAATCTACATCGTGAACCAGCTTCGAAGCAAAACTGTAGCAATTTAAATGTTTACAAGTGCACGCAACTGTTGCGCGCAGCACACTTCCAAGTCAAAATGGACCTTTTTTGGGAGTTAGGATGGTGAAAAGGCCATTGAGGCGCCAAGCACATTTCCAAGTCAAAATCTACAAAAAAAAATCCCGATCTCTTTTTTGAAGGTGCATTGTCGAAACCCATATGTGGGAAAAACACTGGGGGTTCAGATCTCTTTTGGAGTTCAAAAATCGCTACAATAACCAACAATACACTACACTCCAACACGCTACATAACTAAATCTTCAAGCTTGTACCCAATTCCGTATCGCACACAATCAAGAACAATCAACGACTTAATTCTCCTGACTTCATTTTGCAGTTTGGCTGCCAAATCCCTTGTGTGGCAGCATCAACACTTCGGCAGCTTGTGTAACTTGACCCCGTGCTTCCACATTGTGATTGCCAAATCGCATATCCTTTTTGTACCTTTTTCAACCTGCCCTTGGTCTTGGCTGCTGTGACAGCCCGAGAAAGACGTAGTATCAGTTTATGCAGTCCCTTCCCTTCATAATCGCCATCTGGCCACAAAATCCACGTGGGTGTTGTAGATTTTTCTTTTCTTGGCTTCAACAACAAACTCGTTGTTGTCTTCACCTCAGAAGCATCCTATAAGAACCAGGGGGATGTTTCATAATCCATCTTGTGGATGTCCTTCACCATGATGTAGTTCTAGTTGGGGGGGCCATGCCATGTGGACGCGTAATAGCCTTGCCACATTCCCAGATTTTTTTGTCAGTAGCACGCCTCCCAAAAAAGGGACGGCTTTCACCACAAAAACCTGGACAACACTTCACCCATGTCTTGCTCTTCAAACACCCTTATCATCGTCGGCCATGTGCCAATCAGGTATACAAACAAAAACGCGCCCATCCCAAACACCGAAATAAAAATTCCAAGTTTGTGCTTACTGGTTTTCTGGTAAAACAACCATTGCCGTTATAAACTTCCTGGACAAGACGCTGATGGATCTACTTACATTCACTGCCAGACGGAGAAGCGGAGAGTGCGGCCGAGCACTTAGTGAGATCACACAAAGTCCGGTGAACTTCACTAAGAGCGGTAGAGGTTGGCATTCAGACCCGAGGTGTCAATCTAGGTTCACGGATCAAAGTATGCAAAGAAAACGATACTGCACATTGTCCGCCCACTAATTTTTCAGTGGTTCAAACAAGACACGTTTTCACCCGTGTAAATTGTACACAACACAATTAAGCATATACCATGCCTCCCGTTTAACCATTTGCTCCTTTGGGGGCTCAACACCCGTTCTCTCAGGGAACTAAGGGATCTCCCGTGGGCATTTGGGCATTGGCGACCGCGATTTGCAGCCCACCTGGGGAAAGGCTGCGCGACTAATTTGAGAACCTTTACTTCGTAAGGCAGAAACAGATTCATTGGCCATTTGAATCAACAGAAGGATTAGAGAAATCAATGGGATAATGTCCATTCCAAATGTTCTTATATTAGCGGATTTTTTCGACAATCACCATTTTTTGGGAGACCTCATTATCTGGGCCCCAATGTAGTTAAATATTTCTTTGATCTCTGTCAGAAATTCTTCATGTGCCATTTGTGTTTGAAATCTTTCTTCTTGAATCATTCTGGACAGCATGCGATTCTCTTCTTCCTCTAAAAAGAAGGTCTCTGTGGTGTCAACGGTGGCCTTCTTGCTAAAAAACCTTGTGACATGCCTGCGGAATACTGCAACATCGATACATAAACGGATGGGGCTTGTTTGTGAAGGTCCTCGATCTGAGGGACCTGTTCCGGAGTGAACAACGGCTAAATGGTTGGTGTCACATCCACCAAGGCACGAAGTCTAGACGGCTTGTCGCCTCCCCCGTTTCCACATGTTGAACCCTTGCTGACTAGCATTTGCACTGAGGGACCATTTTGGCTTTGGTCCGCAAACCCTAGGTGAGCTCTGTGGCCTAGAAAAAGTTGATGACTCCGCAGTAGTCGCTGCATCTGTCTTGCTAACCTTTTCTACTCTCCCACCACCAGATTTTGGGGCGTCACCTACCCCACCTGCGCGAGAAACAACTAAATAAGTAGCTTGACGAACTTGTCCATGATCCTGCAAAGCCAGCTGACCATCTTCGATACCCCGAGGTCACGTCGCCTTCTTAGCATCGCTGGAGCTTCTTTAAGATTTAGAGCTCTTTGGGCTCAAAATCAATGGATAAGCTATCGGCCCAGCAACAGTTATGCCCAGTCACACGAAAATGTCTCGAAGTAGCGGCGTGTCCGCTGATCAGCAGACACTCGCGAATCTTTCACCTCAGATGAATTGGCCTTAATCAGAAAGGTTGCCACCAGATATGAATGGTTGAATGGTCGTTTGTGACATGCACGACATGCATCTAAACATGTATGGGGAATGGCTTCTCGGCACAGAAAAAATTAAATTAAGAGGTCCAAGGTATTCCCCCGAAGGAATCATGTCACAATGACGAATCCAGCATGAGTCTTGCACTCACGAAAACTGTCGGTACGAATTCGATTTGTAAAATAGATCAAACATACAAAAACACTTACAAATAAATATAACAAAATAAACATATCAAGGGAAGTTTAGACGTCAAACTTCCGACTATATGGACAGATGAAAAGCAGTGATAGGAAGAGTCAGAGAGAAGAGAAGAATAGAAGAATAGAAGAGAGAAGATCAGAGAAGAGGAAGAGTCAGAAGAAAGAAGGAGATGCAGATACGGAAAAAGGCATGAAAATTGTGAAACACCGTGTTTTTCGCATGTTTTGTGGCTCTAGAGGGTCGAAAAGTAGGCTCGCTACAGCGGTGGGTGCGGAGCCAGCTGGCCAGATGAGAGATGAAAAATTGCACGCAACGCAGTTGTGGCGCGAAGCACATTTCGAAGTCAACATGTACAAAGCACCACATGTATAATCCTCTTTTGGAGGTTCAGATGTCGATTTGCGTGGCAGGCGCAAGGGATTGTGGACCTTGTCAAAATGAGCACAACGTGAGGGTTTTATACCATTTCCAAAAAGGATGGTAGGTGTTGGACATTTGAAGAGGATCTACAAAAGTAATTTTTCCGTGGCAGGCACAATACGAAAAACATCTTCATCGGAGCTCTGAGGAGGTGAGGGGGTGATTTCCTGCGAGGGGTTGCATTTTGGTGTATCAAATCTTGCGATTTGCTAAAATAATTTTGCGTGACAGACAGGTGCAGTACTTCGTATGACCTGGTATCAGTTTTTCGTGGCAGGCACAATACTTTCGACAGGTGGAGTGGAAAAATCGCAAAACACATTGGTACGAAGTATTACAGAATAGCTTCGTTTTCATGCAAGCAAATAGACAGACAAATTAGATGGTAGATTAGATAGATTAGATAGAATAAAAAGATAAATAGAAAGATAGATCAAATCGATAGATAGATAGAAAAATAAAGAGATAGATAAGATAGTACAAAAAAAAATGAGTAAGATAAGATAAAATAAGACAAGATAGGTTAAGATAAGATAAGAACGACAGATAGATAAGCATAGAATACATAAATAGATAAATGGATGGATAAATAGATCGATAGATACATAGATAGACAGATAAAAAAATAGATAGATAGGTAGATAGATAAGAAAGACTAGATAGAATAAAATGAATTATAGATAGATAGATAGACAGATAGATAAATAAAATAGATAAGACAGATAGATAGAAAGAGAGATAGATAGATAGATAGAAAAATAGATAGAGATAGAAAAGATAGAAAAGATAGATAGATAGATTAGAAAGACTAGATAGAAAAGATACAGAAAAAGAAGAAAGAAGAAGAAATAGAGAATAAGAAAAAAGAAGAAAGAAAGAAGAAAGAAGAGGAAAAGAAAGAAAAGAAAGAAAGAAAAAGAAAAGAAGAAAGAAAGAAAAGATAGAAAAGATAGAGGAAGAAAGATAGAGAAAGAAAAGAAAAGAAAGAAGAGAAAAAGAAAAGAAGAAAAGAAAGAAGAGAAGAAAGAAAAGAAAGAAAGAAAAAAAGATTAGAAGAACAGGCAAGAAAGAAAAGATAGATAAAGATAGAAGGAAAAGAGACGAAAAGAGGAGAAGAAAGATAGAAAAAAGAAAGAGAAGAGAAAGAAGAAGAAAAGATTAGAAAGATAGATAGAGAAAAGAAAGAGAAAAGATAGATAGATAGATTAGAAAGACTAGATAGAATGGAATGAATGATAGATAGATAGATAGACAGATAGATAGATAAAGAAAATGGATAAGATAGATACATAGATAGACAGATAGACAGATAGATAGATAGATCGATAGATGGATAGATAGATAGATAGATAGAAAGATAGATAGAAAAGATAGATAAGAAAGAAAAGATAGATAAGAAAGAGAAGATAGATAAGATAGATAGATGGATAGGATAGGACAGGACAGGATAGGGTAGGATAGATAGATTAGATTAGATTAGATTAGATTAGGTTAGATTAGGTTAGATTAGATCAGATTAGATCAGATCACATTAGATAGATAGATAGACAGACAAAGAGAGAGAGAGAGGTAGACAGAGAAGATCGATAGATAGATAGATCGATAGATAAATAGATAGGTAGATAGATAGATAGATTAGATTAGATTAGATTAGGTTAGGTTAGATTAGATAGAGAGAGAGAGAGAGAAAGAGAGGGGGAGAGAGAGAGAGAGGAGAGAGAGAGATAGATAGATAGGTAGATAGATAGATAGACAGACACATAGATAGATAGATTGAAAGATAGATAGACAGCTAGATAGATAGATAGATAGAGAGATAGAGAAGATAGATAGATAGACTGATAGATAGATAGACTGATAGATAGATAGATCGATAGACAGATCGATAGATAGATCGTTAGATAGATAGACAGAGAGAGAGAGAGATAGGTGGATACATAGATAGATAGGTGGGTAGGTAGGTAGATAGCCAGAGAAAGAAACAGAAAGAGAGAGAAAGAGAAGAGACCTCAACCACCTGTCTGTCCATCAGTGGCTTCGCTCTGCCATCCGTGACTCACAACAACCAACCTCTCCTATAGGTTTCCTATTTTTGAAACTTCTGCCACTGCCTTGTGCGGTACTACTGGTATATATATATATATCTATAGACGTATAATCACAGTAAAAATTGCATATAAACCAATAGCGATGAAATATAAATATCCCTCCCAGCTGCGCGACTTATATACGCCCAGGGGCGGGACTATACATAAAGCAGCAGGTACAGGAAACTGGCCACGTTTCCCTTCCCGCTCATGTCCACAGCTTCATTGCGTATGATAGGACATGAGTGCCACACGCCCCTGCAGCATAATAAAGTTTTACATCTTTACAGATGGCACACATACACACACACACATACGCAATTCTTCCACATACAACTCTTTTTTAACTTATTGATTCTCCACCACCACCTTTGACTTGTGGGGTTATCCGGTCCTTTAATTTTTTTCTTCAGTTCGATTTACAGTGTCTACAAACTCAACGGAAAAAATAGACAGAAAACTGAAAAAAACGGAAAAAACGCAAAGAAAACTGACAAAACTGACAAAAACCGAAAAACTGATTAAAACAACAATAAAAACCTAGTGTTTTTTCAACTTTTCGATTTTTTGATAGATTTCCAGAAAACTGACGAAAAGCGGCCCGAAAAGAATGCTTGTGGTGACTGATTAGTAGGATTCGTCTTTCGGACTTACTTACATCCTCTGATTATGAAAAAACAACACATCCGAGAGTTTGTAGTGTCAAATTCTAGAACGTCCAGAATCTGGATTGCTCCGGCTTGCGCTGTTGACTGTCCAAACAGTGTTTGAGCCTTGGGTTCCTCTGGCCTTCGATGTTTATGCTCAGATTTCAACTTTGGCATAGTTCCACTGAAGGCGCTTGTCCGACTGCAACACTGGCAGTAACGAGTACTTGATTGTCTGGCCGCGGGCGATCAATAGAAACCAAACTACTGCACAAGGTGCTAAAGAGACGCTTTTTTTCAAACATCGGCTTCCAACTGTGTGGCACTTCTTTCATGCCACTTATTAACTTCATGCCAGTTCTCTAGCCTCACATTTGGAAGGACTCAGCATGTACATGGATGTGGGCATTTGTCTTGTCTGCATTGAATTCATCTGCTGCCATCAAGGTAGACTCCACCAATGCATTGGGTCCACAAACAAAAACACCAAGGTCGAAAATGTCTTGGGACATGGCGCTCTTGGCTGCTTTTTGTAAAACGCCGGCCACGTCTGGCCGTCCTGTCTTGACAAAGGGTGGGAACACGTGGCCTTCGCTTCCCTTCCCACTGTAATGAATGTGCCGGTGGTCTGGTTGGCGATCGAAATAGGAATGGCATGCATTGCTGAAGTACTCGACTGCGACATGCTGAATTAGCGAAGCACTGCGGCAGCTCCAAATCACATAGACATCTTTGCCACGCTTCACCAAGTAAGGGGCCAAGGACGCTGCTGGAGTGACACCGACACCACCAACCACGAAAATAATGACTTTCATTGGATCAAGAGATCCCAAGCCACCACCATAGGGCCCAGTCATAAAGAATTTCATAGGTTGTTTTGGTGAGAGCTTAGCGATTGCGTTTGAAAGCCTTTGGGTCCATGTCCTTCCCTCATTCACTTTGAAAATGAATTCCACTTCAGCGTACTCTCGATCTAAGCCACCACACTTTCGAACAATTGCGGTGAAAGGGTGGCTCAAAGGTGAAAAGGCCTCTCTGCAACCGACCGACATCCATGCACCGGGGAAGAGAGTAGCCCTCAGCTTCCGCAACTTCACGCAAATATGAGCTGGCCCTCCATCGGCCGGCAACAATCGCGGAGTTCCAATCACCACTGTTGGCCTCAAGAGTACATCGTAGCGGCTGTAGATGAAGTCCCCCAGCCAGAATAGAGACGCCGAAGCAATCCACACCAACGCGACCCAAAATCCACGGCCCAACTCACCATCCACATGCAATGACAATATGTGTAAGGTCCCCAAGATTGTGATTGCCGGGGCTATGAAATGGGTGACCTTGAAAACAAAATAGTAGTGCACCCTGAAATTGTTGATGGTGAAAGGAAATACGACCAGAATGCATCCCAAAAGCAAGTAGGCCGTAGTCACCTGATGCTCAGGAAGATTTCTAGGCCCAAATGATGCCATGTACATGCCTCCGTGCACAAGCATAAAAATGCTGGCCACATTGCCAATGACATAATGAGCCTTCAAGGTCTTCTCGTAAGAGATTTTGTAGAAGACCCACGCCAAGGACCAACGGCGAGTGCCCAAATATGTTGCCATAGAGATCATATACACTGTCATTCTGCCAACCCAACCGGCCAAGACGAAGTCTGGAAGGTAGTACTCGTTGTAATGGATCGACCAAAAAACCGACAGGACAGCAGTCACAATCAAGAACCAAACCACCATGAAGAAAACACCTAAGGGCATCTCCACATAGCTGTTCAAGAAGTTTCCCAAACATTTGGATTTGAATGGCTTTGCCATAGGACGTCGCAGCAGCCGATCTTGCGCAGCTGGAGAAGTTGCGGCCAAAATGACTTCATTGAAGAACATCGGTAGGATGATGTAGGAAACCAAAGCTGCACCATCCAAAATGTTTTGCTCAGTAAAAGCTTGCTCAGCTCGATTGTCACAAGAACCTTTCTTTGGCAAACCACCCAAAGCCTCCATGCTATGAGCCATTGCAAAGTATGCCGTTGCATCTTCCCCGCACATAGGTTCTATTACCGCACTGCCTGCAGGGTGGACTGCGCCAAAGGGACTGGATCTACGGAATTCTATGTTCGAAGCATTCAAGACCATATGCTTGCAAGCATCGGCAACGTCAAACCAGGTTTGCAATGTCACTCTTTGGTTTTTGGCCAACAGGCAGTGAAGAGAAGAGTTTGGGAGGCCTTTGCGCAAATCCAACAAGTGTGCAAATGCAAAAAAATGCTGAAAGGCGCTTGCGCATAAACAAAGCGATGGAACAGAAGAGTCGGGCAGTATGAGCATCTAACAAGTACATACAAACTACATCAAACTAGGTTCCCGTTCCGTAGACGGCTGTGTGGAATTGTGGCTGGGTTTGTAACCGCTCAATCAAGGTTGCTGGATGAACGCGTGCATTGATGTATTTGACACCAGAATTCCATATGTTTTCATGTTTGTGACACCGCGTCGAGTTTCAATGTGGAATTTCTTGCGCGCTTTTCTCAATTCACAATGCTGTCATAGAATGTGTCATACGTTTGGTTTACGTTTCACATAGTTTTGTAAGAGTTCCATACTTCCATTCTGCAGAGAGCAGATTTTTTGCAACGCGTTTGGCCACTTTTCAGCCAGCAAAGCTTTCAGCTTCTGCAGAAACAAAGCTGGTCTGAGTGCTTGCAGCGTTTGACGCCACACCCATTGAATCAGCATTGGCCAGAACTGTCCAAGACACTTTGGTGTGGCCAGCAATGCGGTAGCATGACGTATTTGTGGAAGTGCAAAAGAATGTAGCGTGGTATACTTATGTGTGGAAACGCACGAGAACGTACAGCAGCGTAGCATGAAGTACGTGTGGAAGTGCAAGAGAACGTACAGTAGCGTAGCATGGAGACGTATGTGTGGAAGTGCAAGAGAACGTACAGTAGCGTAGCGTGATGTATGCCTAGACATGCAAATGAACGTTATTATAGCCCACCCCGCCCCATCCCACACCACCAGCACAAAAACACAAAAATGGCAGGAGATGATCACTGGGTCGGGCTCCAAATACACAATTACACGGCCGTCTGTGGAACGGATGCCAACTGCACATTGCTAAAATGCTTGGGAAAGAAAGAAGCGTGGCCACGTTGGACTGAGGGTGGTCGATGAGGAGCCTTTAGGCAATACAAGAGAACAATTCAACGTACGTTTTGCAATGGTGATGGCGATTGTGCCGCCCGTGAGGAGTCGACGTGCAGGTTCATTCCAAATTTAGACTCTTCAGATTCAAGCACAAAGTTCTTTCATGTCCTTTCACCTAACATAAAAATATCAAGACCCAGGGATGCCAGTCTCTTTGCAGCAGCCAAAAAAGTATGTGATAGAGGGCCCGGAACCCTTCTCACTAGCCCTTGTTGCCGTCGCAATACCAACTACAGCTTGCAAGAACAAGCATTTGAAATGCAGCAGTACAGCACGCTCTCCCGTTCAAATCTTTAAAACTTTGAACGGGTTCTGCTCCCAGAGCGGCCAAACGACACCACTATGCGTGAGCAACCCTCCTGGTTCCAGCCTATATTACCACAACAACAAGCTCACCTGCAATCTCGTGACAGAATTCCTAAAAAACACCTGAAAAATGCTGAAAATCCTTGTAGCGCGTTGTGGTCGAAGGAGCATCTACTGATCCACACCATGGAGGGGCGAGCAAACAGAGCAGCAAAAGCAGCCAAAGAGTACACGGAGTCCGGCAGCAGAATGGCAAGACTTGGATGGAATTGGCTCAAAATCGCAACAGGAAACAATAAGCACAGCTCCTTCCTATGCAAAGGTCAATAAACAATCCAAACAAAACGAACATCAAGGTAAGTTTCCCTTCTCCTTGGGCCCATGATGTCTTTAAGCCGTTTCACAAAAACACACCAACAGAAACGAGCAAGAAGTTAAACGGAAGCATCACCGGCTGTCATCACTTAGATGTTCGGCTAACATCTGGCAAGTCCGGACGCAACATCAACAAAACAGCCTTTTCGGAAATTAAAGCAGAAATAGGACAGAGGCGGGCAAAGACTACGATCCGACCAACCATAGCCTAGCAACTTGAAGGCACCTGAGCTGGCTCATGAAGAGCAACAGCTAAAACAAAAACAAGGGTAACATAATGTAACATCCATGCATCAGCAGAAATGAAAAAGACATACCAACTTCGATAGTTTCGATAGTGATCGAAAACAGAAAAAAAACTGCAAGGCAAACCCAGAGCTCTGGACCTTGTGGCTACAACTTAAAAGCATCACTTCCCTCGCACGTTGGATGCAATGCAGCTCTTGAAGCGGCATGTGCAGCATACTGCAACTTCAGGTGCGCGTTTTTCAGGTAAGCAGGAATAGCAGGAATGGGCACCGAAGCAAACATGTTTTCACAGAACTGCACAAAACTTTTCAAAAGCACACAAAGCTAAAACAATACACAGAGGACAGACAGAAATACCTTCAAGTTGGTCTGTGCTGAACCACCTGCTAGAAAAAAGCTGTACTGATGCTGAAAAGTAAAAGGTGTCGGGCTGGTAGAAACTCGCAATGAATCAGTGCTTTTTTAAAATGACTTTTTGGACCCGCTGAAGATGTACTGACTTATTCCCCACATCACTGTGTGGGGTTCTTGTTTTTCGCTTGGATCCCGCCGCTCTCCTCCGTCCGCCGCCGCCGCCGCGCCCCTCACTCACTCACTCACTCATTCACTCACTGTGCAGATAGCTTCCTGGCTGCCTTTGGCGTGGCAGGCGCAGTACACAGAGCCTCCTGGAGGAGCTGCGGCGCGCGTGGGCGCCGCTGGGGCCGGGGCTGCCTTGTGATGGCAGGCGCAGTACACATCACAACACAACTCATCACAACTTATCACATACCAACTCATCACAGCTCCACTTCTCACACCTCACTCATCACAGCTCCACTGCTCATCACAACTCATCACAGCTCCACTTCTCATCACAACTCATCACAACTTATCACATCCCAACTCATCACAGTTCCACTTCTCACACCTCACTTCTCACACCTCACTTATCACATCACAACTTCTAATCACAACTCATCGCAACTTATCACATCCCAACTCATCACAGCTCCACTTCTCACACCACTTCTCACACCTCACTTATCACATCAGAACTCATCACAGCTCCACTTTTCACACCTGACATCACAAGTCCACTTCTCACACCTCACTTCTCACACCTCCCGGAAGTTCACATTAAGCTTAGATACATGAAGGCTTGACATGTGGGGTTATCCGGTCCTTTAATTGTTCATCATGAGTTGTTGAAGTTGACGTTAGATTCTTAAGATATAGGTGAAGACTGCGCTAGCGGTCGTAGCGTTGTTCGCAAAACACCTCATCATGGATGGCACGCTATGTGGATGCTACGTTGACGATTGTGGGCAGGGGGTGGGCGGGTTGGGTGGTGTGGAGTGGGGTGGGGTCGGAGGGGGGTAAAAATGTCCTGTTGCCTTTTCTTCCAACACGCTCTTCACGCTACAATCATTTCTTTCTCAAGTAACTTGCAACGCGCTTTGGATGCTAAAATATTTTCTTTCTCATGTAACTTCCAACACGCTCTTGACGCTACAATCTTTTCTTTCTCAAGTAACTTTCAACACGCTCTTGATGCTATGCTCTTTCCTTTCTCAAGTAGCTACCAACACGCTCTTGAAGCTAAGCTCTTAACTTTCTCAAGTAACTCCCAACACGGTCTTGATGCTACGTTATTTTCTGAAGTAACTTCCAACACGCTCTTGACGCTAAGATCTTATCTTTCTCAAGTAACTTGCAGCACACTCTTGATGCTACGGCCTTTCCTTTCTCAGGGAACTTCCAGCGTTGGGACATGCTGGTTTGCACATGAAAGTGACTCAGCAAAGAAGAATAATCGCGCATGTCAAACTTCATAATCATGGTTCCATTGTGGAAAACACAGCTAGTCCGTAAAGGCCTCAAGATGTGGAAAAACATGAATGCGCAGCAAATACCATGCAAATCTACTCATGGCAATCAAAAAGCGCACGGGTTTCTACCCGCCCAGTGCGAGCTAAAACAATACAAAGAGGACAACCAGAATCACCTACAAGTTGGTCTGTACTGATGCTGAAAAGTCCCGGCCCATTTTAAAGGCTTGGAAGAAACTTTACTCATTTCCTCCTAGCACATTCAAAACAACCCGCTATGGTTTCAGCATATCCGCCTGCGTCGTGATCCGGCAAATAGAAATGCAGTTCATACACAGTTCCATGAATGCATGACCAGCAATCCTTTGGCGTGTTGTGCCGTCCAATTTCAGCCAGCGAAATAGGATTTTGCCTGCCAACGCTAGACCCAATAGGAGTGCCACTGTATTTGCCAATCAGCGTTGCGCTCATACCCAACATCACCTGTAGATACGACCAAGGGTGCTTCCCAACAAAGGATGTTGTGCCATCCTTGCCGCACCAAGAATGGACAATGTTCCCTCCGCTGTGCTTGTAGCTCGAAATGTCGTAAACACCACAGCCGAGGACCATCCAGCAGTCCGTGGCTGTGCTGTGGCTTTGCAATTCGGCATTGGTCACAGTCACTGCAGGTGGTGTTGGCTCATCAGCACGGCACTCTCGGGCAGGAACTGTAGCTTTTGGGCCTGTCAGCTCTGGAGAAGTGCCAATGCCACTTCCGCTGGTCACAGTGGCACCGTTTGTCGTGCAACTGCCCACGCATCCTGCGTGGCTGCTTGGTTCGCTTGCTCACGTTGCTTTATCCCGTTGCTTTCTCCCCAAGAACGAAAACACTGTATACAATGTATATAGATAGAGATATACACAAATATTGTCCGGGTATGCCGCATGTAAGATAAAGCGATATTAAATATTAAATGTTTCTAAAGAGGCTTCAAACACTGACTTGGAGGCGGCGTCCTTTCATTGTGGCAAAACGCTTTTGGACCATCATGGTGATATAGCTTGTGGGATGGGAGACGCTGTCAAAGGAAGCCGTGCCATCTTTACCGCACAATGTAACCAAGCTCTGACGACCTCCTGAGTGTCGATCCAAGTACCTTGGTGCAATCTCGCAATGAAAACCCAAACCGGCATAAAGAATACAGAAGAACACACACACACTCGCTCAGAACAATCTTCAAATATCTGTCTACATCTGTCTACAATTCACTATAACTATATACCCACGTATTCTATGACGGAACAACTTATAGAGACGTGAGCCAATCACAAAGCATGAGTGAGATACACAAATATATAACATACATGATCATACATGTATTTCAGTATGTCTGCTGCTCGCATCCTGAATGTATCTTAGCACCTTATCATTCCTGATCACTCCACGTGGCTCCCCCCAAGCCCGTTCACGCGCTTTGTGTTGAAAGGCTGGTGTGCTTGGCGAAGAAGGGCTTTTTCCACATGTTTGTTTTCTTCTCTGCGGGTTGTCTGGGATGCAGGATTTGACTTCTGGCAGATTGCCACCCTTTGCGCGTCCTTTGTTGTCTGCTTGTCTCCTCCGATTTCTCGCCCTTGCCCCTGCAGCTCGTCCGGTCTCAGTCTCTCAATCTTTTCCCGTGATGTTGCTGGCTCCAGAGCCATCGAACAGTGCCAAAACTACTTACTGTAACACTATTCACTATTCTTTGTTAACTTGCGTGATTCTTTCAACAATTGTTCAATCATCTTGGACAGGCCGTGTATGAAAGCATTGGAAGTGTTGGAACCTGGAACACAAGGAAGTCAACGAGAAAAGCCAAGTTACCCAGTAATGTCCATGACATAGCCGTGAACAGCCACCCAGCAATCTGCCGCAATGTTATGCTTTTGGACCTCGCTCATCTGCAAGGGGTTAAGTTGCACAGAGCCGGAATCCAATGCTGGCGGCTCTCCACTGATCACACCTTGGGGGAAGCCGCCTTTCTGAGCGATGGTCGTCAGGTAGCCTACTTTGTGATTCTTGTCGAAAGCACCCGTTGCATCTCCACCGCAGTGCATGCCGACACTTGATGCTCCGCCTGTGTGCTTGGGCAAGTAAGCAGTGACGTCCCAAACAATACCCTGCGATCCAAGGATAATCCAGCAGTCTTGAGTGGTTGAATGCATGGCCAATTCAGCCCAAGCAATTTGGCGATCTGGGAGCATTCCTGCTTGCAGTTGGAAAGTACAACCTTGCCCTAGTACGACATTTGTAGTGCCAACCTTGCTGATACCATAATCCTGGATCGCTTCTTGGATTTCTCCCATTCCGTGAATACAATCGAAGGAAGCCGTGGCATCTAAGCCGCACAGCGCTTCAACGTTTGCACGTCCCCCATCATGCTGCCCGAGCATTGAAGTGGCATCGTACACCTTGCATGTCAAGCTAGGAACATGGGCATTTGACCAAACAAGTGTATATGAATGTTGCATGCAGATTGAGCAAGACTGACTGATTGAGCACTACTGAGCTGAAGATTTGTCAAACTTATCTGTTTCGACTGTAGCTGCAAAATGTAGCCGGCATTGTGTTGTGTTTGTTGAGTGACATCATGTAAGTAGCAAATTACACCTATACCTTTCAATCACGTTTCATTGCGCGTCTTTCTTCCCCCAATACAGACCCTTTCAGCTAAGCAACGTCACCGTGAAGTGCCATCCAGCAATCCCGGCCGAGGTTGTGCTTTTGAAGGAAATCAGTTGAGCCGCCGCTCAGCGTGACCTGAATGTTTGGAAGGACTTGAACGGGTGATGGACGCGGGTACACGCGCCCAGCATCTTCTGCCGAAGCGGATGAGAGCGTGCCAACCTGAGCACCGCCAATCTTCTTGAGCGCGGAGATGCCCAAATATGACAAAGGATGATGCAAATCGAAGGTGGCACTAGCCTCAACTCCACAGAGCCCAAGCGATAGGAAGTTCCCTGCAGGATGGGCCCCTCCTGCACCCATGAAAGAGTAAACCTTCCCATGGATGGCCATCCAACAGTTGACATTGCTGTTGTGATCTCGGACCTGATTGATCGTGTAGACAGGGAAGGATGTCCCTGTGCCCGCAGTGCCCGCAGTGCTTGCGGTAGAGGTTGCGTAGCCAACGTCAAGCGTGGGAGTCCCCTGCACTGTAGGTGAATCGTTCAGCCAGCTTACTTTTGTAAAATGATTCCTGCCAAATTGCCGGGCATTTTCAAGCTGGCCAACATCTGTCATGAAAAGGCCCACCCTGGCCTGAATGCTTCCAGGGGTGAGACTGGTGACAAGGCACCTCACATTGCTAAGCCCCTGCTGATGCATTGTATGTGCAATAGCTACTGACAAAGATGTCTCTGTTTGAACGCTGGTCAAGTCCTGTGATGAAGCCACCAAATTTGGGAAGCGGAGGTCATACCAAAGTGTTGCATTTACGGGGACCAAGTCCGGCGGGGTGGTTGCAGGTGCAGCTGTGCTGGTTGGGGCCTGCGTGGTCTGCGTGGTCTGTGTGGCCTGCGTGGTCTGCGTGTTCGAAGCGGCAGAACCACAGCCCGCGAGAGAACCTTGGGAAACTGCCCCCATGGAGACAGACACGTCAATATAAGAGATGGGATGCACCGCTTCAAATCCCGCGGTTGCATCAGAGCCGCACAATTTCTCAATGGCACCATTTCCTGCTGAAGCATACTTGTCTGCTGTGTGGAGAGGAATGAAAGGCGTCATGTCGTAAACCTTGCAGCGCAAAGCCACCCAGCAATCTGCTTTTTGATTGTGAACAGCAATCGCTTCCAATGAAACCAGCTCTTGCGATTCGCTAGGCACCTTGCAGCAATTCATCCAAAAGCCACAACCAAACACAAAAATACGAATGATGTCCCATTGTGCCTCTACCATCCATCATCATGTTCAAACATACTTTTAGAGCAAGAAGGAGAAACTGACAAACTGAGAAGAACCATCATTTTTGAGATTGGTTGCATGATCTGGCATGCGCCAATATACGTCAATATGCATCAGATTGCATCAGCACATGGCAGGAGACAATTGATGTCAGTTTTGATTGCACTTTGACTGTCTTTGTAAGTTCCACACCTGCGGGTTCAAAATGGATGTCTGCCCACCAACAATCTGTGGAGGCGGAGCTGGAGCAGGAGCTGGCGTCGGAGCTGCTGTTACTGGTGCGGGAGCAGGGGCAGGTGTAGGAGCCGGCCTTCTGATCACCGTGTCATCCCAAGTGCCCACAACAGGCATTCGCGAGATGTATGAATCTGCATGAATGCTTCGGAACGATGCTGTGACATCTGCGCCACAAATCAGCATGGAACTGCCAGCAGGATGTGATGATAGCAAAGAAGTCATATCCACTACCCAAGATCCAATGCGCCCCCAGCAGTCTGAAGCTGTTGCATGTTGCCCGAGAATTGCAGCAGTGACTTTAGTCTGGGGCGAAGAGCTTGGGCCGGTTGTGGTTGTTACCCCAGGAGCAAGTGTTACCGTAGTGGTAGTGATCACCGGGTAGGTTCCGGAAAGCTGGCCCTTCAAAATGACGTAGCCATGCCTTACTGCCTCTGTGACGTAGGTCAAGGGATGGTAGACTTGAAATGCTGCCGTTGAATCCTTTCCACACATGGACAGGATGTAGGCTTTTCCACCGGGATGGAGTGTCATGTAGTTGGTGATGTCCATGACTATTTTCGTTGTCCCTTGTGTCATACTTGTCCAGCAATCATCTGAAGTCTTATGATTTGCCACTTCACTTGCAAGAATTTGCGTGGCTGGAGCTGAAGGAAGCGAGCCGCCTGCTGCACAGGAGTTTCGAATACCTTCATCATCGTCCTCATCTGTTTCATCCCATGCAGCAAGACGCCGGTCACTGTCACTGTCAAGACTGTCAAGACGCCGAGCGCTTGCAGCTGTTCTGCAAATTTCTGTGGCATCTCCGTCATCAATCGACTCTTGCAAGTCCTCCATGCCGTGCACACACCTAAGCTGCGGGGACAGTTGGTATGTTGGTGTGATATGAACCTTATTGCCTTCCTTACTTCCAATTCTATTCAGGTATCCTTGACTTCTGCTGGTTCTGAAGATTGCACCATGGACGCTATAACTCTTGCTTTGCATTTCTTTGGCTTGTGCTTCTTGCGCTGCGCTTTAGCGCCAACCAGGTGTACTGCACAACAATACCATGGGACACAATTTTCAGGCAACTTTTTGTTTGCTCAGTTTACGAATCTCGGGGTTGCATGTGACAGCAGCACATCCAATACAAGAACGACACCAAGTCCTAGGCAGTAAAAATGAAAGGCTGCAAGCACATTTTTGACCAGGATTTCTGACTAGAACTCGCTGATTTTGACGTGGTCTTTGACAGCTCTGGTGGAGACTCGTATACCAAAAATCACACAATGTTTCGGCAAAGCATCAAGTTCCCCCTGAAAACTAAGGGCCTCACCAAAAGCCAATACTTCCGTCACGACCACACATTTGCTCAATGACTCTTCGTCCTCCTTCATGGTTTGATACTAGCTTTGTGATGTCGTAGACAATCTTCTGGCGGTTTACTACAATCACTGTCCAACAACTGGATGGCGTTGCGTGGCTTGGAAGCAAGTCATTCTGAATCTGCGTCGCAGTGCAGCCATTACCAGCCGCAAGTACTGGGAGCCCCAGGAGCAAACCCAGTGGCAGCACGCCGTACATCGTCTTGAGGTCCGGCGCTTTCTCTGCTGTCTTTGAGCATATGTCTGCGGGCGAAGTGTCAACTGCCTTAACGCAACTCCGCAGCACCGAACAAATCTGCAGTGCTGACTTTGATCAATCCTGTAGGTTTTTGAATGCCGTCCCAAACAATCTTAATTACAACTACAGTAGTTACAAGGTTGACCAAAGTTTGGATCAAATTCATTGTGAGTCTTTCTGAACACATGTTCCACTCGTTGCGTCATGTACCTTCAGCCCCTTTGCCAAACAGTCTTCCCAAAACAGTCTTTACAAAGACGGCACAATCATGACATAGCGTCAGGACTGAAGAAAATACAGATGAGGACGATCAACATGTTGCTGAACAGCGGAGTAGAATGCGAGCCTAGTGGAGGACACTGCTCATTCGAAGTTCTTTCAAACGTGCAAGTGCAAGCAACATCAAATATCAACTGTCCCGACCCGAAAAGAACACACAACTTCAACCTCATGCCGCATTGGAGGCTTTGAGTTGCAAACCTGTGGCACAAGCCTCCGGACTGAACCTATGATTTTTCCCCAGCGCAATCTAAGCATCTCTGATCAGGGCTCGGTCTGCTGCGACCAGTATTCATTCTCACGCTCTGTACAAAAGCAGCGAATCGCAATTTTGACCGGCCCGCTGGTCCGCTGCAATTCAGGTTTCCATCTAACACCAGATCAGTCCACATATCGCGGGGCTGTCTTTTGAAGCCTTGCTGCGCTCATTGCCCTGCCGGGCTCTCAAATCTGAACATATCAGCAAAATTCAATTGGGGCGCATGCATCTGTTAAGTGCATCGGTTGCTCGTCAAAAAAACTTGACTCTGGCCACGCCACACAGCCAAGCAAGAAGCGACAAAGTCTGAGAGATTATGTCAGGCGCTTAGTCTTAGATGATGGCGTGTTCACGCACTGTCTGAAGTGTCAAGCCGAGTCAAGCCTCTTCTTCGCCAGCATCGCCTTTTCCACTCACGCAGTGGCGAGTGCAAGGTGCACTCATACGGGAGGGGAAAACGGATTCAAAACACTACACTGCATACTGATTTCTAAAGACCCTACAATTCTTGAATTTTGTGATCTGATATTGTCGGGCTATTTCACTCTTTCTCTCTCTCTCTCTCTGTGTTGCCATGTTGGACGGAGTTTGCAAGATCCCCCGTCTTGTTTTGATCATGCGTCCGGTCCTGTAGTTCACGGCGCTTCTCATCTAGCATCTGGTCCGTTGCCTCCAAAATTGGACGCGCAGACTTCACACACACACAAATTCATGCAACATCTGCAAATAGAAGGTTGGAATGGACATCAAGATTCGATCTTGGCCTCCCAATGTCTTATATACTGATTTTCGATTTATGCCAAGGCAGAAAACATGTTTCATGTATTTTGGCCTGCCCTCTGCAAAATAAAGGCGCCTCGGCTTTGTGCCAGCGTCCTGGTGGATTGTGCTGCCAGCACCATGGATGGGCTGTTCAAGCTCCACATGCTATGCCAAGATGAAAACAGCAAAACAAAGAAACCTCATTGTTTACTGATTTTACTATCACTTTTTTGTGTTTCTCAAAACACTCAGCAATGCTTTATAACAATACTTTTCCGCACCTGCTCCTTGGACCTGCTTTGGATCCGCGGAAGCAAGCCTTACAACTCTGACTTTTGCGCGCCATCGAGCAGAAAAGCACAACAAAAAATAGATAAAACAATAACGCTGGTCTTCCTACCTCCTACGACTTTCTAGGAGCAGTAAAGGAATACAGTAGGAATAGAAGCGGGGTAGGAATAGGCCTAAGCGTAGGGTAGGAGCAGTAGCAGTAGCAGTGGCAAAAGCAGCTGGTGGTGGCGGTTGGAGAAACTGCCCGCCTTGTACAGGTACTTTTGGTGGCTTGGATCTCTTTGGACGGAAAAGTAATTGGCAAACGGCAGCCTGAGCGCCCGGCCTCTGTGATCTGGACGGTTCCTGGAGACGCTTTTTTGCCCCAGAATGCCTGCTGGGCCTTCCTCAATAGAAAACTAATTCCCAGCAGTCCTTTTGGGCATCTAGCTGCGAAAGTTTTGCTCGAAGAGCCTGCGCCCACCAGGAAATCCCGCTTGATGCCATGTGCATCAACGGCGGACCTTCCAATTACCAGCCCTGCAGCAACCATCAGCAACCACTATAAAAGACAAACAAGGGATGACAAGGGGATATTGTGAGGAGCTCCCGTACTATCGCCCAACTATCCCGTGAGGATGTTTCATCCATATATGTACTATCTCAATATATGTTGGCAAGAATTGATCCCGTATATTATATATATATTTCATCCATTCTTGCAAACAATTGAGATCCTGGTGCATCAAGTTTTAAAAAAAGACCCGAACCAGCACATGACTCCTTCTCTACGGAAAACGAAAAGACCTACTGACACATGATGCAAACACGGCTGAACGTCGCAATGCACTGAAGATCCCTGTGGCTGCATGGAGGGTAGGCCTTAGTCCCTGACAAAATATGCGGCGTGGCAATATTGTGTGGGCATGGATGTTTTGAAAAAAAGTAGGTATGTAAAGGACAGGGCGGGTGGCTTACTGACCTCTGCGTTTCTTTGATAGACTTCTTGCATGGCTGAGCAAAGGCCTGAAAAGCTGCATAATCGAACGATTGAATCATTTCAAACAAAATCCAACCTTTCTCTTACACTCTAACGGTCTCTAAGCTACCTCTTCCCTAAAACAACAAGAAGTCCGAGCTAGCTCTTCTCTGAACCACTTCTTCTGGCTGGGCCAATGCTTCTCTGATGCAACTCTTTTAAGGCACCCTTTCTCTGAGCCAATGCTTCTCTGAGCCATTTCTTCTCTGAGGTGGCTCTGCTTTGAGCTAATTATTTTCTGAGCCCAAGGGCCCAAGCGCTTGTCTGAGCTAACTCCTCGCCTAGCTACTTTGTCTTCGAACCAATTCTTCTCTCAGCTGCCTCTTGGCCCACCTCTTCCTTGAGCTACTTCTTTGCTGGGCCTCTGAGCCAACTCCTCTCTGAGCCGCCTCTCCTAGTATTCCTAGTTACTTCTTCCCTGGGTCTATATACTCTTTCTTCTCTCTGCCAGCCCTTCTCTGAGTCACCTTTTCCCTCAGCACACTGTTCTGTGAGCCATCCCTTCTCTGAGCCAACTCCGCTCAGCTACCTCTTCTTTGTTCTTCTTTCTCTGCATACGCGCTTCTCTGAGCTACCTGCTCTCTGAGTGTGTTTCGCCTTTCGGAGGTGCTTGTCTGTTTTTGCGCGCAAAGATTATGAAATGCATTCAGCACCCCGGTATTTCATTTCATAGTTGCGCGCAGGTAGAGCGCGAAACGACATGCTTTGTGCAACTACAAGCTATACGTTTCGCAGCTGCAGCATTCCATGAAACCCATGTGCAGGCAACAGTCAAACCTGCCTTGCGCAGCTGCAATGCATTCAGAAACCTTGTTGACGGCCTTTCTCGAACTCCAATGCGCATAAATTCCACCCAGAAGAACATGAATCGCCTGCGCTTTCAGAAACCCAGCTCCCACAGTCCCGCACATTTTTCCCGACCGCATTTTTCAAAAGTGCTCCGAAAGTGAAGCATTGTGCATTTCAACGCCAGGCTCTCGCTGCTGTCTTGTGATTCTTTTCGACACTGCCTTTCAACATCACTTCCCGATTGCACCACGCGCGTTTTTCTTTAAACCGAACTCTGGCTGATGTCGCGTTCTTAGTCTTGCCACAGCTTTCCTGCGCACACCCCAACCACATATACATACCTCCAGCAATCCCAACAGCCATAAAACCTGCAAAAACTCAGTGTTTCGTGCGCTTCGTGCCTTTCATCCAGCCGCTTTGCAGAGAAATTGCATGAAATTGCACATGGGCAAAGGAGGCAAAGGAGCAGAAAAGCAGCGACTTGGCCATTGGATTAGGTAGCTCTCTCGTGACTTGCTGGGCGGTTGACCAATCTTAGGAGCTGTCTATTGCCATTTGTCATCATTTGATATCATGTCTGTAAGGCGGACGCTTCTCATTTAGGCATCCTTTTGCAGGATTTCTATAAGTTCTCAGGTGGATGTAATATGTATGATACTGTATGATTTATTCTGTAGAGGCAAGGCCGTATCTAATGGATTCTAATGGTACTTATTCCGTGAGAGCGCAATTGTCGGCATGTTGGGCTACTGCATCTGCATCCAGCTTCGCATGGAGCCCATCAAACACCTGAACCTCTCTTTGCTTCTTTTCAAGCTGAAGACGAAGGTTCTCCTCGCGAAACAAGGAGGTTGCATTCTCTGGAACTGGGACACATCGACATAAATTCTTCATATAGGTATTTCATTTGCGTCGTCACGGTAGACTATATGTTTGTGCATCAGCGAAACGCTCAGTGTTTGGATAGCGGCACTTAGAGTTCACGAAATGGTCCGATTGCTGCATCAAGAAACGCCTGCATTTCTGGAAACTATCATTCAATAAAACAAATAAATAAAATACAATTAATTAAATTATGATCATTTTGCATTGCAAGTTATTTCAAAATGACTCACCGATGTGTGTGTCACAGAAAGAACCTGGTCGTACTTTCGTTTGGAGGTAAATGAATTGAACAAAAAACCGGCGTGGCGCTATTTGGAAACAGTGTGCTCTGGCACTTTTGTCCGGCTCCTTTGCTTCCCTCGGAGGGTTTCCAGTGTTGTCCTTGCCAGACGTTGCATAGAGGAAAGACAAGCAGCATGGATATCCTGGCTATCTATACGTACAAAGATCAAATTAGTTCAAGGCACCCTGGGAGGGAAGAATGGACTCTTGAATCTTTCAAAACAAAAAGCACACATTGCACGAAATCCAGCAGCGCAACCTTTGAGTGCAGCCAAAGCCGGAAAATGAGAGAATTCATGACTGACCCTACCATCTTTGACGAAGCTCAAGCGACCATGCACACCGTCAACAAACACCAAAGCCAACCAGCTGAAGAACTTCATTCCCCGTCATCGCGTTGGGTTCCCAAACTTGCTTTTTTCAAACTTTGGCCCCGGCTGATTCAGAAGCTTTAGCAGCTGGATTAGCTAAGCGTGCATCTTCATCGGAATCAACCTGCATGCGGGGAGTTTGCTCCGCGTCCGGTTTTGACATTCTTTGACAACCGAAAACAAGTCTAAGTGGAATTGTGTAGCGATTTGGAACCGCTCGCTACTAAGGTCCCTTTTTGTCCAAACAGTGAGTTGCACTCGCAATTCTTTTCTCGGCCTGTATAATGTCCGCTGTCACCTGGACCACTGCTCGATGGCAGTTTTAGACAAACTAACAAAAGCCAACATATTTTATAGACAAACAGAAGCGTACAATGCGGGCCGAGGATCCATGTACGGATCGATCACTGCTTGGCGTCTTCGTCTCCTCTTTGCCTTTGCTGATCTGGGCGCACTAAAGACGTTGTGACACAGCAAAGGATCTTTGCCTTGATTTCAAAGGCAGTCAAGGCAAGATGTAGCGATGCGCAGCGACGCACAAAGGCCTTGGGAAGTCCAACTGCTTTGGGTCTGGACCTCTTGGCCTGCGCGGATGCAACAAATGCATATATATGTCACAGAACTGTGAGCTATGCAAAACTGCAGAACTGTGCGGTGCCTTGCCCAGGTCTTCTTCGTCAACGAGCGGAACCTGTGATTCGTTTCATCTGACGGATCTTCTCTGGGAATGCGCCAAGACTAAAAGTCCATAGCACAATGGACACATGGCGGATGAAACACTATGAAACACTTATCCATGCTTGCTCTGCGTGGGTTTGTAAGGTACACAAATGTCTCTCTTCGAAGGATTTGCAGCCAAAGACACTCTGCTGAATCTCTTTAGCCGCAATGTTGGTTGTGTCGCAAGTCGCAAGATTCTAAATTCTCAAAATTCTCATGCTTGGCTCGGCCTGGTATGGCACGCAGAGTGGTCGGGTTCTCCTCCGCCTTGCAAGACCGCTCCTGCGATCAAACACCTGCCAGCTTCCAGCCATGCCATCCGACCCCATTGAACATATTGAAACGGAACGGATTGCTATAGACAACTGAAGTGACTGCAATTTCCTAAGTGTTTTCAGCGCAATTGTAAAGATACACGTGTGTCGTGCCTGCGGTTTCCCGTTTCTTAGATCAACAAGTCCCGACATCTGGCTTTGTCAGGACAAACAGGTCTGCCACACCCAGCCACGTCCATCTGCCAACCTGCCAAGTAGCGTCCCATAGTGTGGATAGACGCCATCTTGAGTGGGGCAAGGACAAGGGGTGTCTGACGTTCGGAAACAAACCGCTTTGTACAACGCGGTTGCTTTCCAAGGCAGAGTGGACGCATGACCAGATATGCGCAACATTTGAGAGTACACAAGCAAGGGGCATGTTTAAACTGTTTAGCTGAAGGCAATCACCCAGAGTGGAATGATGTTGCTCGAATGATGTTGTTCGACCCTTGAAGGGTGAATAGATGGAACGCTGGTACGGCAACCTTCAGCTTGTGAAGACTAGGCCAAGTTTCGAATGACATTTTCATATGGGAGATAATGGCCTGCATCGCTTTACTCAATTGTTTTTTCTGCTTCTTTGTTGCATTTGTGCTCCAGTCTGGCCTCGCTCCTCGTTCCTTGATATTTCTTGTTGTTTGGCAATTGTGTTTCGAGAGACTGATTATTGCTGGTTTGTCTGATGGGCTGGCTGTTGTTCTTTGTCTTTCCTTGTCATTCTCTGTCATATTCTACTCATTTGCCCTCAGCTACCAAAGCTCTTCTTCCAATGCTGAAGAAATTGTCAAAGAACGTGAAAGAACCCAGGAACTAGCACAAATACAGGCTGTCCATCATCCACCTGTCCTGCTTGCATCAAACTTGTTAAATGATGTTAAATGTACTATGCGGCTTTCAAAATAACCCTCGTGTACTGAAATTCGACGGAACAAGAGGAACCAGACCAAAGCTGAAGTGGCCTCAAGAAGAGGACTCCATTGGCACCGGGGCTCTCCTCCTTTACAGCAAAGACCTGAAACATTTCCAGTGGTTCCAAGCAGGAACAAAAAACAGGACATGTCTTGAAACTTAAATCGTAGGTATGAGAAAGGTGAAACAGAAAAAAACCAGGAGACAAAATCCTGGTCAACAAATACACCACAAGAACAGAAATGAGACAGGGATCAGCGGCTTCGCACAACCCAAAGAATTTTGACGCCCGCCTCGCCAGAGCCCAGTGAGCCGCCTGAGGCAGATAATCTAATAACATATTAATACATATTGTTGATTTATGAAAATAAAATAAAATAAATAAATCCGGTAAACCCATAGAGTTGGTCCGATAATGCACCTGGACTCAGCCTTTGCTTCAAACACAGCCGGCAATGGGATATCTGGGTCATTCTGTATGTACTTGGCTGCTATGCAGCATTCTAGGTGCCTCATTTGAGGGGGTTGGGAAAAGTTATGAAAAAGGAAAAGGAAGCGTGCAGCAGAAGCAATCACACTTGCCGTTCGGCAAAATAAAACATAGAGCAGGCCTTGTGCATCTGCAAACAATATTTACAGACCGTATGAAACAATGAAAACATGAAACATACAATGACATACAATGACATACAATGACATATAATATAATATGACAATATATAATGACTGTGTTTAACCCGCTATCGCTGAAAAAGGCCCACGCCTGTCGTTGGAGCGTCGACTCCAGGTGAGGAGCGAATTGCAAGGCGTTCCTGCACGAACTAGCATGGCCAAACCATCCAAACCCTGGCACAGCTACGCAGTACTACGCAGAACTACGCAGTACTACGCAGTACTATGCCCAGCCAATATTGAGACTGTTGAATTTACAGCGAACATTTTTGAATATTCACTGTAAGTCTCCATCAGCTGCTCAGAAGTGTCACGTCATGAAACTGGTGGAAACTAATCTGTTTCAAACTCAAGACCCGATGCCTGCCCATCTGGCGCGATGTATCTCCAACGTGGGAAGGCATCAGCTTCGGCCTAGAGCCACTTGAAGATGAACAACCAAGTAAAGTGCATGGCCTGCCTTGCAGAAAAATGGACCACATAGAGAAGATGGAAAGAACTCCAAATACTTCCGGTCTGTCTTTCCAATCACAAGCGACCATGCGTCGACGAGCGGGAGGAGGAGGGGGAGGTGGCGGCCGTCGAGGAAGGGGCCTGTAGTCAATTCAGCCCAACAACATGATCTCTAAACATGTGCGAACATGTTTCAGCAATGTCTTTGCTTCTTGCCTTCCTAAGCAGCTCGCTGCCACTTCAGTCAAACAACTGCAGACTAGGCGAATGTCAAATTAATTATTGTGGTGGCCACACTAAGAAAGATCTCTGCCTTATTTTTGAAGGAATTCCGCTTCATGTGAATCGTTCGGTGGCTTGGAGACAGATACTTTTTACAACCGGCAAATGACAAAACTGCTGACAACAATGACTGACACAATGATTCAGTACCCAGTATGATTCAGTACTCCGAGTTCAGACATGCAGTGACATCTGGCGACATCTAAGCTTCACTTCTCACAGGTGAAAGTTGTCACGTTGTCACGAAACATATCACAACTTTCACAACTTAATCTTGGTCTCCAAACGTCTTTCCAATAGGATCTGGAGCAGCTTCAGTAGTCATCCCATCAGGTATGGACTGCACCTGCAATGTGCAAAGGACTTGGCTACTTGGCTAGACAAATCAGCAAAGCTTCATCAAGCAGCTTGACCTCTCCCGGATCATTCCCGGATCAAAACATGACCCTCTGAGACATTTGACACCGTCACAGGATTGACACACCACCAGGATTCAAGGGGGAGACTGACAAGACCCTGCAACAATTTACAGGATTGACACACACACACACACTGCATTGCATGGACGCGGGCGCGCACAAACACTTGCATGCTCACACTACACACTTAAAAGGGAAGGAAAGATGGAGATCATGATGCTGAACAAGGCTGATGCTGATGGAAATTTGAGGGATGCAGAGCAAGAGAAAGCAAACAATCAGAATGCTCATTGTGGGAATGGCAATGACACTGGTGATGATGAACGCGAGGTTCACCAACCGAGGCTGCGTTATGTCAAGACCAAAAAAGATGTCCCGCCACTGCATGAGGTAGAACTTTTTTACAGAGAGAATTGCGATGGTACCCTTGGAGCTCAATCCCAAACGCGCATCCACATCGAGATGAGATGGAAGTTGTTTTGCCCAAGCAAACCTCAAAACCTCTATCAGAATGATGTTTTCATTATCATGAATAATGACGACCTAATATTGCTGGTAAATTCAGCATAATTCAGCCCTGCAAATCTGATTGTGAAACCGCCCGGAACCTTTCTTGAGGATTCTGAAAAACCTTGCTGAATGCCAAGGCGAAAACTCCATGGCAAGGAGCTACCAAGCTGCACATGTCACCAAGAAATGCCCAGGCACCTCAGGCACCTCAGGCACCTCAGGCACCTCAGGCGGCACCTCAGGCACTTCAGGCGCCCGTGGATCTTCCTGCTCTTCGTGTTCCTTGCAGCACGGAAAGAGCTGAAAAAACCGGATGTTTTCCGCCCAAATTTGCAGAGACCAGCACTGACACCAAGAGTAGAGTCATGATGAGTCTAAGCTTGATGCTGAGCTCTCAGAGTCATCTGAGTCTGAACCTGGCTGACTCCATTCGCGTGGCAAATTCAACAAGCCTCCCAAGCCTCCCAAGCTCCGTGAGCTGGCTTTGGCTGCGTTGGCTACTTTGGCTACTGTAGCTCTAAGGCTTACTTGTAGCACGAGAGGTGTTTGACTCTGCCTTCATCTAAATCCTTCTGCTCCTCGGGAACAGCACCTCGAGCCATTGACTGATGCGAATTCAAAAGGGAGGCGACTTCTTGCTGCAACGTCAGCAGGCCTTTCACTCCTTGCACGTTAGAATCCCGTATGAGAAAGGCCTTTCAAGTAATTATTTGTTCGTTTATCATCATTATCATCCTTTATCTATAGGTCTATAGGTATCTCTAGGCCAAGAATCACCAGAGACGTGCAATTGTGTGCAAGCATGAAAGTGTTTGACGAGCAATCACACTTGAACTGAAAGGCCTGCTGGCTCAATCTTGCCATCATCTGCCTCGGTCACTGCGGCCAATAACCATGACAAACATGACAAACAAACCCAACAAAACATGAATCAATTATCTACCATTAGAGGCCCAGCCACAGAAATGCAGACACTGACCCCTTGCACTGCTGGAAATTGCGTCGTTTAGACTTTCAACGGCTTTCACACACATGTATATATATATATATATTATATCGTATCTGCATCATTCTCCGAAATGAGGTTCTGACCGATGAGGATGAGTCCGAGTCTGAGTCACTACCTGGAGCTTTACCGAGAAGCTTTGCAAAAAACACCGGCCGCGGCACGCATCAAATGTGTTGAAACACTGTGCAAGGCCGACAAGAATACCACCAGGAAACAAACAGCAGAAGACTCTCTGCTTAGTACTGTGAAATTCTCAATGGCTCTCAGTTCTTCTCAGCCTACCTGAGCCGTTGCACCTGAGAGGAATGGAAGATATCCCTACATAACCGAATGAAATGAGATACGACAAGAAGTATCGTAAGCGCGACAAAGATACAAAAAAAAGACATATTCTAATGCGAGACAAGTGAATACAAATGAATCAGTGGACATTTCCCAAGGCTTTTTCTATTGCAAAGTAAGTGCTTTGCTCTGGAGGCAGGTTATCACTCTCTCCCTTGTTAACCTCAGAGCCGGGAGTCGAGTTGACTTGAAGAAAAAACACCACAGTCGTCTCTTGGATTTGCCAACAAGTTATTGCAAGGCCAGTGGCTTCGGGACTTTTTTCTGTCCTGACATCTGACAACATGCATTTGTTGGAATGACTGACAGGATCTGATTGGTATTGATTCGTGATAGTTTGTTCACGTCCTGGCTGGCAGATCTGGACCTTCACCGCCTGCGCAACATCGTCAACACAGCGATCCTAATTATGACTGTTTACATCTTTTTACATCATTTTACTCTGATCTCTAATCATATCATATCAATTCATATTATATATTCATATCATGTCTGCATGACTTCAAGGCTTTGATCCTTGATCGTTTGTGTCTGTTGCCCGCTGTGCCTTGCGCATGCAAAGTGGCCTGCGAGCCCAAGGTGTTTCAAAAAGTAGCCCTCTGGCCATTGAGTCCCTATGTTATTGAATATGATTGAATGACCTGTAACAATAAACTCAATAAACACCGCAAACTGAAAACATTTGAAAGCCAAGGTAGGTTGCACAGTTCCAAGCCCGCAACAGATGCAGCATTCGGCAACCTCAGCTGCGCTCTTCGCAAGACAGACTTGATCAAACCATGATGGAATCCTCAATTTTTTCTGCCGGAATCCTCAAGCCAAGCGTATCAAAGAGGGGATAGATCAGCTGTTTTGATGCTTGTCTTGCACAAACAACCCGGACAAATCAGAATACGTCTGGAAAGATTGAGTCAATGGTTGGTTCCAAAAAAAACAGATGGGACAAATCAAAACAATCTCAAACCACTGGAACTTTCCCAGCTCTGCTTCACCATTGCCGTTGGACAAGTCATGACGAGTCTATCTCAAAGCGATGTGCCTGGTCTTGTCAGTTGATGACACATTGCCTTTGTCGCAAAAATCCGGAGCATCTTCCAGAATAATGTGAATGCAACTGGTTCTATGCAAACAAGCTCGCAAAATACAGGATGGCAAATTTCATGAAATTTCAAAACGATGCTGAATGCTAGCAGTAGACACTTTATCGAAGACAAAACGGACCATTTTGCAGTTTTGGGTTGAGGCAGTTCCGAGTCTGCGACCGTTGTGACTAGTTTCCTTAGTTAGCTCAGTGCATCCAATGCATCGAAAGTCAAGGTCTGATCCGTCCAGCGAAACTGATTCAAAGGGAATTTTCCACTTGCATAGCTTGGACCGTGTCAATCTCAACTTCCTTTCGGTCGATCGCTGGCTTCCTGGTGCAGCAGCAACAGCGATAAAATCATATAAAATCGCGTTGTAGCGGTTTGTCCAAGGAGGCCCCCCGCAATAAAACAATACAATACAGCTTGACAGGTCATGAATCAGTTTGAGGGCCTGTCGATGATGAGTTTGATTGGGGGGAACTGGGGAGGGGCGCCCAGGATTTCCACGAACCAAGCAATTGCATGAAAACACCTTTTCTTGAACTGACCGAGAGCCAAAACTCAAAGTTTCAAAGGTGTCTTGCCTTTCCAAAGAAGGAGAACCTAAGCTGCGTCATGCCGTGTCCAAACTCCAAAGCACTGAGAAACGAACCGGTTGGATCGTTTAGTTTGTTTGACGTTCTGCGCTTTTTCCCGAGAGCGTCTGACCGAAGTTTTTTCAAAAATTGGAGGTTTGCTATAAATCTTCACATGTTCACATCTTCACATACTCACATCTTCTCATCTTCGCATCTTCACAAACTCACACCTTCACATCTTCACATCGTCTTACCTTCACATCTTCACATCTTCACATATTCACATCTGCATATCTTTACGCATCTTCTCTCTCTCTCTCTCTGTCTCTCTCTCTCTCTCTCCCTCTCCCTCTCTCTCTCTCACTCTCTCTCTCTCTCTCTTGCCCTCTGTCACGGTCTCTCTCCTTCTTCTTTTCTCTCTTAAGGCCGCAGGCAGTGTCCACCTTTTCGCATGAAATGAGGTTCGGGTGTCAAAAACTGGTGCCTTGCGAGTTTGGTTGGTCTGGCGGCAACCCTTTCGCATGAAATTATGTTTGAATGTCAATGTCAAAAAAATATTGTTTTTACTTTTTTTGCGGTTTTACATCCTCGGAGGAAACTTTTTCGCACGAGAGTGTCAAAAACTGAATGTTTTTTTGAGTTTACATCCTCGGCGGCAACCTTTTCGCACGAAATGAAGTTCGAGTGTTCAAAACTGAGGGCTTTGTGCTTTTCTTTGGTTGGTCCGGCGGCATCCCTTTTGCACGAAACGAGGTTCGAGTGTCAAAAACTGGGGGCTTCTTGCGAGTTTAGCGCTTCGGCGGCAACCATTTCCCACAATACGAGGTTTGAGTGTCAAAAGCTGAAGTTTGTTTTGCGAGTTTGGTTTTCGCACGCAACGAGGTTCGAGCGTCAAAAACTGAGGGTTTCTTGCGAGTTTGGTTGGTCCGGCGGCAACCCTTTCGCACGAAATGAAGTTCGAGTGTTAAAAACTAAGGGTTTGTGTGCAAAAGCGTCTGTGTGTAAAAAGGTCTGTGTGTAAAAAGCGTCTGTGTGTAAAAGCGTCCGCGTGTAAAGGCGATTGTGTGTACAAGCGATTGTGTGTAAAAGTGTTTGTGTGGTAAAGGGTCTGCGTGTACAAGTGCTTATGTGTAAAAATGTCCGTGTTTAAAAGTGTTTGTGCGTGAAAGTGTTTGTGTGTAAAGGTGTTTGTTGTGGGTGCATGTATTCGTCTGTGTGTGTGGGGGTTTGTGTTGAAAAACGTTTGGATGTAAAAGCATCTGTGTGTATAAGTGTTTGTGGCTAACAGCGTCTATGTTTAAAAGCGTCTTTGAATATAAAGTGTGCGTGTTTAAGAGCGCCCTGTGTGTAAATGCATCTATGTGTAAAAAAGTGTGTGTACCATCTGAATAGATGTAAAACGTTTTATTGTCGCAGGGGCGTGTGGCACTCATGTCCTACCACACGCAATGAAGCTGTGGGCATGAGTGGGAAGGGAAATGTGGCCGGTTTCCTGAACCCGCAGATATATTTATATATGTATAGTCCAGCCCCTGGGCGCATTTAAGTTGCAGCTTGGGGGGACGGACGTATAGCATATCGCTGTTGTTTGATACCGTCAAGGTCTACTGTGATTCGATATATATATATAGAGGTCATCTCATCGTGTTATGTTGTTGTGTTGGTGTTTTTTGCATGTCTATGCATTCCACAGCAAAATTCGCAACGACAGTTTTGATCAAGTGTGTTACTCATGTCGGTTCGCCAGGGTGACATGAGTCCCTCGGGGAATACCTCTCTAGCTAGGATCTTGGATCCTCCGACTCGACCTCTGAATTTACATTTTTAACCTAGTAATTCGTTTAAGTAAAGTGGAACAGTTGGCTATTTTTTGGGTCTCACTTGTTGAAGATCGCTTTGTTGAACAGTGGGCCGTCGTTCTGGGCTTCACTCTTTTTCTGACTGATTGTCAGGGAAGTGGGAATTTCAGCTGCCTGGAATACAAAGGTTGCTCCAGTGAAAGGCGAATCATGCGCTGCTTCTATGATGGCGGGCATATGGATTTGCCGGAAGATGGGATTGCAGACCAGGTCACCTTGTGGTGACTTGGAACCTCCGGATAGATAGGTGGGAAGTGTATGTGATTGTAAGCAATTTGCACATGTTTGGGGATGTTCTGAGCGATCCATTTAGGGGATTTAAGTGGACTAATCACGTCATGCTGTGAACTTCTACCAGCTTGATGTATTCAACATGTTTGAACTTTGATCAACTATGGCTCATACCGCTAAGCTAGGTCTACGACCGGTGGATCTTGAAGATTTCTTAAGCATGCCTAGTAAGTGCTGCCAACTCCAAAAAGTTACACTGCGTCCATTGAAGTCCAGGCCCGCATGGCTGAGGTTTTTACTCGAGTACTGCTCAGATGATTTACGACGCAACAGACCTTTGACTGATTTTGTTTTTGATATTCATTCCTTTCTAAAAACGTGGTCACCTGATGAATGTCTTATTGGCTGCGTCGACTGCGAGAACTTTGCTTATGGGAATTTTATCCGGTCCAGTGGACATGTTTTCGCAACAGTGCAGGATTTGTTCTTAGTCTAATTACGGCGTGTGAACCTGGCTGACACCCTTTTGACCTCACAGAAGCGATGGATCGCGCATGCACAACAAGAGTTTGGCAAGTGGAGTGCCCGATGGCGTCTCGGAAATAGATTTGTCACTATTTGGAATTACATTTGCCACCACATTTGGAATCAGCAACGCCTTCAAGCAGCGCACCGTGCTGGAATATGTACAGTTCAGGAAATTTTTCATGAGCTTCGAAGCCTTAAGCAGTTCGTGATTTGTCCCGCAGACCACCATCCCTACCGCGCTCATCTATGTTGCTCGCGTCATTTCCATTTCCTTCTCATCAAGAGGTTCATGGCTGAGATATTCACAAGATGTTCTGTTGGGTGGAATACAGTTTTTCCACGGCTCATTCAAGATCTTCAGATTGCTCTACCGCCGCATTCGCGCAAACTCGTGTCATCAAATGCGAAATGTCCATACGCTTATATTCTCCCTAAACCCAGCAAATTCTTTGAAAGCGCGCGTCCCATTATTTCTTACACAGATTCCTGGAACTGCCGGTTGGGGCAGGTGGTTGGAGGTATGTTCTTCAACTTTGCCGCTCGTTGTTTCACAATATATCACTGGACCAAGACGTCATTCAAATCATGGAAGCAATTCATTCAGTTTTTACAGATCTGCCAAGTGAAGTCCCAGTTCGGCTTGACCAGCAAGATCTTTCAGGTTTTTTCAATCCTGTCCCACATTCCCGAATGATGGATAGTGTTTGGTTTGCACTTCATGTGGTGTGCCACAAATTTTCAGTTTCTTTGGACAGCACTATCACCTTTCAACTCCAAGATCAAGAGTCCTGTCGTCGCATTTTCCGTGGTCGGTATAGAAGAGCTGGAAGTCGTGTTGTCCAAATAAAAGGGCAACATATTCCAGACATGATCAGCTTTCTTTTGCGCCATTCATATTTCATGGTTGGTCGGCACTTATTCAAACAAGTTCGGGGTGCATCCATGGGGAGCCAATTTGCGCCGGCATTGTGTAGGCTTGTGGCTGCTTGCCAAGAGTACATATTTACAAAAACGTTTGAAGACTTAATAAGCGCTAACCGACTCCTTTGTAATGCCAGGTATGTAGACAACAGAGCTATGATTGGGATTGGATCATGGCGCAAAGCTCCTGTTTGGTCCACATTTACACATGTAGAATTCTAGGGGGCGCCAAACATTCTGGAAGAAGTTTCGGACCCAATTTTGCTGGGGGTCCACGTAGACATCGAACAGAGAGCTACTACCGTCCGGTTCCCGCATGACATGAGTCATTATCGTTCCAGCCTGAGCCAAGGATCAGACGTAGCTTTGACTTCAGCATTTGCAGAGCACCTACTTATGGTTCTGCGTTACGCACGTCCCAAATCATTGGTGATCCCCCAACTACAAGATCTTTGTGTCATGGCTTTCCGTTCGGGATTGCAGCGACGTACAGTAGCACACCAACTGTGGCGATGGGCAGCAAAGATTCGCAATAATACTGGCCATGATCAACGGACTTCTTCGTGGACTGTCTCCCAACTTCTCACTCCCGTAGTTTTGGATGAATGCGGCCTCTGAAAATTGATGCAGCAGCGGTTGCGGTTTCATTTTTCCTGCATTTCTAGTGTTCATTTGCCGTTTATGGCTTCTGGGGCCAAGCCAAAACACCCAGGATGTGGTTACGGATGGTTACAGTCATTTGTCAATGTTGCGAAAGCAGAGTGACAAGCATCACTGGATTCGACAGATCTGTGTTTGACTTGTTTCTTACAGTCTCCTCCCCCTTGTTGATGTTCTGTTTTGGTTTGTTCCTAGGTCTGCGCGCGTCCGTCGGCTGATCCCTTGGCCATTGTTGGGTTGTTAGTCTTTGGTGTGTTTTTGCTGCTGCTGCTGCGGTTGCTGCTGCTGTTGCTACTGGGCTGGGTTTTCGCGGTGCTCGTCTGCGTTTTTTGTTCTTTTGTGTTTCTTCCGCCGCCTCTTCTGCTTGTGTGCTGTGTGCTGTGTGTGTGTGTGTTTGTGCGTCGCGCATTTGTGTGTGTGTGCGTTTGTGTGCGTGGTCGGTTGTTTGTGTGTGTGTGTGTGTGTCTGTGCGTGTTTTAGATGGTTTTTGGTCTTCCTGCAACTTGTTTGGTTCTCGCACTACTGTCTCCCTTGGTTGTATTATTTTCTTTAATGTTTCCTCTTGAGGTTTTCATTTAGTGCTCTTCGTGTCTCTCCTATTTATGTTCTTCCCTCATGCGCCAACAAATCTCTGTTTCTTCGCCTGACTTTAGATTAGCAGATTTGAGTGTGAGAGTGCCTCCACGTCGACAAGGCCTATACGGCATCACCTAGAAACCATGGAATCTTTTTGCCTCAGCACGTCAAATTCTCACAGCACTTAGGTCCTAATTCACTGAGACTTTTAAACATTACAAATACAAAAGGGCCAAGTAGTGTCAAAGGGTTGCATTAAGAGCTGCTGAGCTCAGCCGTAAAACCTAGAAGGTTGTTCGAGGCAATGTTGGATGCTATTGTGGAGTACGCACGTTGCAACTTGATCCTGTATGAAGATACAGCGTATTTACAACAACCAAGCCGCCGGATAATTAAGTCATTGGGCTGTGTGGATTCATTGCGAAGCTGATTTCCCTTTTACAGTCTCCATGTGGCTACCAGGTTACCAGATGTCAAATTTGTATAGCTGACTTCTCACACATAAAGGTTCTGGTGGTTTAATATTGGTCTTATCTACCTGTGTGATCTTGCATGGACCATTGGGCAAATCAGCCCCTGGATGGGGCATGTGCGTGTGTGTGAACCCTTCTAGCACAGGGAATGGTGCCGATAATCGTTTGCTGCGACGCCAACAGTGCTGCATGTGATTCAATGCAGGAGGTGCTGGAGGATTGAGTGAAGCTGGCACCAACGAAGACCGTCACTCCTCCTTGTGATATGAAAACGGGACGCCGTTTTCACGTACCTGCTGGCTTAGTTATGATCACCTGTTTTTCCTCGAGGCTGTTTCAGGTACGAATCGGCTGATAAAGCTGTTGTTTCTTCATACCATTGCGGACCTCACCCACGTGGATTTAACTTCGAACCTCACCAGTTTGAATTTAACCTCAGAACTCACAACCAGAGCAGTGTGTGTGTGTGTATTCGTCTGTGCATGTGTGTGTGTGTGTCTGTCGTAGAGGTGTGCGTCTGTGTGTGTGTGTATGTCCGTCTGTGAAAGCATTTGTGTATAAAAGCTTGTGTGCGTAGAGTAAAAGTGTGTGCGTGTAAAAATGCATGCATGTAAAACTCTTCCTATGCACCTCATCAGGTTTCAGCTTAGAATCTTCACATATCATCTCTATCTTCTTTCTGCTGATCATCTGCGACATTTTCTATTCTTTAGCATACAATACATCTTTAAGGTACTCTTTACATTGCCTTGATGCTAACAACTGAGAAACTTGCTCCTCTACGCTCTTGGGCCATGCGTCGTCTAGTTGTGATTTGGACTCTTGAGGCTCGTGACCTGAACTGCCAGGTCTGACCTCACCAAGCATGCGAAAGCCATCAAAAGCTAATTAAGGTATCCTAAGTGGAAACATTTTAAAGCCCGTTCCACAGTAAAAGTGACTTTACTAGGGGTCGGAGCAGACTGCGCCACAAGTCCACTTGGCCTCGCAAGTCTGGTTTGGACCAGTTGGGCTCCTGGTGGCCTGCATCTTTATATTCTATTCTGTCTGTTGATACCCATTGACTCAAGAAACTCTGTCGTGGCAAAAGGTTTCTTATCCAAATTCTGAACAAAAAGCAAAACTACATGGCAAGGTGTCCACAGGCGTCCCACAGCGTCTGAGTCCCAAGGTCCTGTGCCTGGCAACAGACTCATCTGCAGATCCAGTGGAACTCTCCGACTGCCGCGACTGCCGCGACCGCCGCGACTTGTGGCTTTCGTGGCTCTGCTTCCGACGCGTCCTGTGCTCTGTTTGTCTGTGTCATGGAGTGTCATGGCTTCTGCTCAGCAACAACTCTGTGCTTAGCAACACTGTGCTAGTCTGCTCCCATTCGGACTTCTGGCTGCAAAGACCTTGCCTGGGAGGTGATTGGAGTGCTACGGGCTCTGGCCCTGACAACGGTGATCGACTTCTGGTTGTTCCCTGGGGGTCTCATCTGCGATTTTACATCATTTTACCCGGTTCCTAAATCTGGCTTTGATTCTGCGCTGATACAAGACGTGTATCGCACATTGAAGGCGACATTGTGGCTCCGGCCCTGACAACTTAACGACTCTCTATATTGGCTCTCCAAGCTACAAGAAGACTCTGAAAGCACCATGCAAAAAACAACAGCTGTGTCACCATCTCTGTCACTGCCAGGCCATTGTTTATTTTCGATTCATTTTAGATTCGTTTACCTCATTGCCTCCGCTCATCGTATCACTATGTGCCTGTTGCGAAGGCATCATACTCAGTGGAAGAACTGCTGTCTCGGTCCCGTTTAGCTGGCTTGCTATCCTTTGTCTCCGTCTCCTCTTTTGCCCCTTCCAGCGCGGGAGACAGAAAAACATCAGGTGAGCTTATGTGACTGTCACGTGGACGTGTCGAAAATGTGGGGTTTTCATGTCATGATTTTTCCATTGATTTCTCAGAGTGGCTCACCCAGACCTTGTGCCGATCCATACTGCGCAAGCTTGCACCCGCCCCCCGAATCAACACAAGCACTGCCTTGATGTCGCGTAACAGCTTCAGTCCTGAAACAAACTCAGCTTGACCGCATCATCGAAAGAAGTTTAGAAGACAAACTTCCGACAATATGGACAGATGAAACGCAGAGATGGGAAGAGTCAGAGAAGAGAAGGGAAGAAGAAAGAAGACCAACAAGGAGAAACTTTCAGAAGAAAGGAGATCCAGGTGCGCGAAAAGGTAGGAAAGTCGCGAAACACTATGTTTTTCCAATGATTTGTGGCTCCGGAGGGTCGAAAAGTAGGCTCGCTAAAGCGGCGGGTGCGGAGCCAGCTGGCCAAATGAGAGATGAAAAGTTGCACGCGGTTGTGGCGCGAAGCACATTGCCAAGTCAAAATGTACAAAGCACGCCAGGGTCGGACCACATTTGGAAGTTGAGATGTCGAAAAAGTGCACGCCGTTGTGGCGCGAAGCACATGTCCAAGTCAAAATGTACAAAGCACACCATGCTCGAAACACTTTTGGAAGTTTGAGATGTTCAAAAAGTGCACGCCGTTGTGGCGCGAAGCACATTTCGAAGTCAATAGTGCCAAAAACTGTGGGATACGGAGCGCTTTTGGACGTTCAGATGTCGTTTTGCGTGGCAGGCGCAGGGGATTGTGCACCTTGTCAAAAGTGAGCAAAACATGAGGGTTTTGTGGCAGTTTCAAAAACGATGGCAGGCGTGGGACATTTGAAGAGGATCTAGAAAGATGCATTTCGCGTGGTAGGCGTAGTGCAAGAGACACATGAGGTAGATGCGATAGGAGATCAGGGCGGAGATTTCCTGAGAGAGGTTGCATTTTGGAGCATCAGATCGTCAGCGTTGGGAAGGTGATTTTGCGTGACAGGTGCAGCACTTCGTAAGACCTGGCATCACTTTTTCGTGGCAGGCGCAGTGCTTTAGACAGGTGGAGTGGAAACATCGCAAAACGCATTGGTAAGAGGCAGTCGGCTCTGCACTCAACCTTCCATTCTTGAAGAAAATCTCGCAGAATTGCTTCGTTTTTGATCTTGCCAACTTGGAAATTGAGGAAGTCTCGCAGAATTGCTTCGTTTTTGACGTTGTCAACTTCAAAAATTGAGGACATCTCGCAGAATTGCTGCATTTTCAACGTTGTCAAGTTGAAAAATTGAGGAAGTCTCGCAGAATAGCTTTGTTTTCAAGGTTGCCGAGAGACAGATAGATGGATCAAAAACTACATTACAACAACAGCTACATTACACTACACTACGCTAATTACAGTACACTACAACAACAACTACTACTACCACCACCACCACGACTACTACTACTACTACTACCACTACCACTACTAGTACCACTACCACTACTACTACCACTACCACTACTACTACTACTACCACCACCACCACCACTACTACTACTACTATTACTACTGCTAATACTACTACTACTACTACCACTACTACTACTACTACTCCTGCTACTACTACCACTACTACTACCACTACTACTATTACTACTACTACTACTACCACTACTACTGCCACTACTACTACCACTACTACTACTACTACTACTTCTACTGCTACTGCTACTGGTACTGGTACTGGTATTGGTACTGGTACTGCTACTGCTACTGCTACTGCTACTGCTGCTACTACTACTACTACTACCACTACCACTACCACTACCACTACCCTACCACTACCACTACCACTACCACTACCACCGCTAACACCGCTACTACCGCTACTACCGCTACCACCACTACCACCACTACTACCGCTACCGCTACTAGTACTGCTACTATTGCTACTACTGCTACTACTACTACTACTACCACCACTAATACTGCCACTACTACTACCACTACTAGTACCAGTACTAGTACCAGTACTACTACCACTACCACTACCACTACCACCACTACTACTACCACTACTAGTACCACTACCACTACTAATACCACTACCACTACTACTACTACTACCACCACCACCACCACTACTACTATTATTACTGCTGCTACTACTACTACTACTGCTACCACTAATACTGCCACTACTACTACCACTACTAGTACCAGTACTAGTACCAGTACTACTACCACTACCACTACCACTACCACCACTACTACTACCACTACTGGTACCACTACCACTACTAATACCACTACCACTACTACTACTACTACCACCACCACCACCACTACTACTATTATTACTGCTGCTACTACTACTACTACTGCTACCACTACCACTACTACTACTACTACTACTAGTACTACTACTACTAGTACTACTACTACTAGTACTACTACTACTAGTACTACTACTACTAGTACTACTACTACTAGTACTACTACTACTAGTACTACTACTAGTACTAGTACTAGCTACTACTACTAGTATTAGTACTACTACTACTACTACTCCTGCTACTACTACTACTACTACTCGTGCTACTACTCGTGCTACTACTACTGCTGCTGCTACTGCTACTGCTACTGCTACTACTACTACTACTACTACCACCACTAGCCACTAGCCACTAGCCACTAGCTACTATGCTACAGTACGTTACACTACAGTACAGTACAGTACAGTACACTACTGCTGCGTTTTCAACGTTGTCAAGTTCCAAAATTGAAGAAGTCTCGCAGAATAGCTTCGTTTTCAAGGTTGCAGATCGACAGATAGATGGATCAAAAACTACAACTACAACTACAACCGCGCTGATTACACTACACTACAACTACAACTACAACTGCACTACATCACACTACATCCAGCAGTTGTGGGTGAGGTGACCACTGCAAACATTGCAACCAGTCCAAGAAACACAACTCCGACCACCTTTCGGTCCATCAGTGGATTCGCTCTGCCATCCGTGATTCACAACAATTCACCTCTCCTATAGGTTTCCTATTTTTGAAACTTCCGCCACCGGCTTGTGCGGTACTACTGGTACAGCATATATGCACCACGATTTGCATTGAGACTGACAGAGCTTTTCAAACGTCGCTGACTTGTCCATAGCAAGTCGTTTGAAAGTCAAGGTGTCAATATGGTCCAAAATGCGCGAAGCAGTCAAACTATGGCAAACTCAACTCAGGGATATTATGGTAAAAACATATTCAGGACTCTGAAAACAAAATTGAGGCTGGCCTGGGAGGGCTGAGTTTCTCCTGTTTTTCTTGATCCTCGTATCGCGCAATGGCGCACAAGTGCACTTGATCTTCTCAGGTTGTCTTCTCTCATTGAATGCTCCAATCAAGACCTCCTGCACATGGAACCAATCACTGAATCACCTATGCGGCCTATTCTACACGTACGAATCATTTTAAAAGCTGTGGATATTTTTGGAAGGTGCCTCCGGAGGACTTTGAAAGATTGTTGTCCAACTGCCAGTGGCCTTTCTTGGCTCCTGCAACAGAACTCACGAGAATTGGAAACGCTGAAATTAGGTCAGAGACCTTATGCTGTTTTGGGAAATGCTTTCGAAAAATCTTGCAAAGGTTTGGATTTGGGGTTCCCGAAACTTTTTAGGAAATAACCAAGCACCAAACCCAAACTTGCTTTTGTTTCACTTGACAACTTTCAGGCAAAATTACATAAAACAACACATGTGCCTGCGGGGGTTCTTGTGGTGGCGTTCTCGGAATCCAATCTGGAGACGCACTCCTTGACAGAATCTCACTGTGCTTGTGCAGCTTATACTGTATACTTATATTGTATATTGCATCAGGTTTCACGCACCAAAAGATTCCAAAAGCATCCAAAAATAGCAAACCAATTTCAAACATCAACAAGGTGTGAACATTGTGAACACTAGAGCGTGATCAGCACATGATCAGCAAATGAGAGCTCTGAAATTCTCCGAAGAGCTTTGCCTGGGCCGCTCTTTTGGTACCTTGGCACGAAATATCACGAAATGCATGACCAAACATGATCAAGCTGAGAGCTTTGAGAATCTAACATGATCATCATGATCATCATTATCTAACCGAATCTAACCACATGCAGAATCCATCTGAAACGCCGAATCCACCTGAGATGATTGGAGCAGACGTGCCAAGCTACTGAGTTGCGAGGCGGCGAAAACGTCGGACTCAGCATCCAAAAACACAACCCAGTATCAAGATTATGATGATTATGGACAGCATAAGGCAAACAAGCTGGAAAAAAGAGGGAATAAAGTCGGAATCATTGGATAACATTCTACTCGGCATAGCTGGAAGAGGTTGTTCCATGACCACGGTTGTCTGCAACATGTTCTTCTTGTTGATTGCATTTGATTGCAATATTGCTTGGCTGGGAGTGGTGATGGACATGAAGTACTTGTCCATCATTGTGCCTGCGTAGCCTGTGCCATGAAAAGATTTATTTGCACTTCCATGCGCTTCCTATCGCTTCCTAACTTTCGGTTTGTGCCTTTTGAAAGAGATTGGATTCCATTCGGCTGCATGAGCAAATTCAAGCCCCTGCGCCCTTGCTGCCTCTAGAATCTATTTCCATGCATTTTGATCATTTTGTGCTTTGTGACCGGGGGATGGCAGCATCCCATGGTAGGCGGATTCAGCTGGCTTGCTCGAGTAGGCGGGTACTTGACATTGTCTTGGATTTTGTAATGTTTTGTGTGACTGTCGCACTCAGCAGGAAACAGCCTTACATTAGTGGCACTGTCCGCCTGAAGTCGGGAAGAGTTCCCAGTAATTAGTTTCTAAACGGTTCTCTTAAAAAGGTTCTTAAAGATTCTTAAAGTATCTACTATGTGGGATGCCGCATCTGCCGCATCTGCCTACTTGTCTGTACTTCTTACTGTGCCTCCCTCTGTTGCTATGGGGCCCTCTGCCTGGTCACCTGGTCTAGGCTGCGTCGACCTTTGGAGGCTGGTTTGTGCTTTGTTCGTGGCTTTCGTTTGTGCTTGGTCCTGCTTGGTTAGCAACTTGATTGTGCTTCTCTTGCTACTCTTGTTTGGCCCTTCTTCTCGGTCTGGGAGATTGTGTCTCTGAAATGCAACTGGTCTCTGCAAGATACTTGTGCCAGCATTCCACGTAAAGTCCGCTGCAGTGCAAAAAATAACAAAGCAAGGATAACTCATGAAAGACAACAGGGACCAATGAAAGACAGGATAACTCGAAGGATAAGACAACAGGGACCAATGAATATCAATGATATCTCATGAAAGTTGATGTGCAATTCTGGGTATGCGGTCTTCTGTGGCGCATTGAATATATTGAATCATTGAAACAGGACGTCTTACTGCAAGTGGCTCTCTTGCCGAAGGTAGTGGTTCATCAGGCGACCTAACAGCGATGGCCAGAATATGCCACTGGAAGGTGCGCTGCTGCGACAATGCAACAGGCTTTGCAAGCACATAATCCTTCCTTCATGATCTCTCAGAATTCTTCCGAATCCTTCTTGATCCTTTGAAGTCAGTGGACATCATTGTTTCAATATGTTTCAATTGCTTGGTCTGCTCATACTGAGAGACATGCTGCGGCCTTTGAGCCATCTTTGGGCTCTCCTGGAGAACAAAGCAATTCGCAAGGCACACAAAAACATTGGCAATACTTCAATACTTCTGAAACACCCGACTGTGCTTGCTCAAGCAGCACCCTACTTGAAATTTGAGTTGAGAGATGTGTGTGACTTGGATTCATCCATGCACCAGCTGAACTTTTTCTGGCTCCGCAGAAACGCAGAGTCATCGGTATATGGACGTGCCAAGGGGGTGCTGCTCTGTACAGAACCGGAACCCAAACTTCGATCAGAACGGGGACGGACTTACACAGCACCCGGCTTGGGCTTGGTGCGAGCTCAGAAAAGAGACCAACCTTCCGCAAGCTTGCCTGGAGGTCAGCAGTCTGCTGTGCTCTACACATTTCACTGGCCATGTAGGACTGGATGCAATGTGATGCAATCTATAAAATCTGTTGGTCATGCAATTTAAACTTTAAACATGCGGCTTATGAACCACTAGTTCTGAAATTTGTCGCCCTGAGTACACCCCGGCACGAATGGTGACATGCTTTTGCCCGGGAAATCTAGGAAACGCAAGCGCTTGATCTACAAAGCCTGATCGATTTCTTCAGCGATGTTGTGACAGAGACTGTGAACATCGGTGAACATCGGTGAACAGTCTCTTCCATATTCTGTTCATCTCGTCCCTGGAACCTGTCTGTCTGAGGGGATGTGCTATGTCTGAGTCTCTACTTTCTTGTCACAGTACTTGGATGTTCTTGATTGTTCTTGGTATCTTTAAGCTCTCTTGCTGTCTGGTGCGGATCAGCAAGCCTGTCGCTGCAGCGATGCCAAAGATAGCAATTACCTTCCGAGGCATTTCACCAAAAATCCCAAATGGTGGCAGTGGTAGACCAACCAAATCAAAGAGCTGACTGAAATGGATAACCTTTGCGTCCCTCAGGATCTTCATGTCTCAGCCAGGAACACAAGCTACCCGGGCGTTTAGAACCAGAATTGACAACTGACATGTGAACTGCATCACAAACCAAAAATGCACCTAAATGCCTGTCGCTTCTGTGCCAGCTCTCATCTATCCAGTGGGACTTCTTCATCTCATCTTCTTACCCTCTGTGCCCTTCTCTTATCATTCTTTATCTGTGCATCATTCTTTTGGCTCGAAGCCTCCGCATCCTTTTGCGACTCTGCTTATTTTAGCTGGTGGCAACTAGTGATAGTAATGTCGTGCAGTGTCTCTTCCCTCTTGGAGTCCGCACCTCCATAGCCTCAAGGCTTGCAGTAAAAGAATCTGTGGAGAAACCAAGCCTTGGCACCATGGCACCGACATGTTCGGAAATGTTACACGTTTGATTTCCATGCTGATGGAAGATCGCGTTAGAGTGACATGCTGAAACGCTTAGGACATACTTTGCAAACATTACCACAGCATGGACGTCCATGATGCTTGGATGGAAATGTGGGCCTGTCGTCTGCATATTATGTCTTCATATTCACTGGAAACATGCCTGACTCTGGTGGTACTTGCCATGGCGCTTGACATGGCACTTGCCAAAGTTGAGTTCCAAACACTTTCGAGATCTCACAGGCCTGAACCTTCCAAAAAAATTGTCCGAGAAACTTTCATTATACGAATCCACTGTGTGACGCTGATTGTGAAGTACGTCTGAACAGGACATAGTTTTTGATATACTATATTATATATATACTAAGTATTACTAAGTACACTATTCTAAACATATCGTAATAGTGTGTGCAAAATACATCTTCCAACAGAGGTTCAAGGACCGTTTCTTTAAGAACACCTTTCAAATTTGGAAAACTGAGCGTCTCAATGGCAACCTGGTCCTAATGCATTAGATGAATTCCCTTCCATGAGGCAAATGTTTCGCATATAACCCACTTCTCACCTGCAAAACTTGCGACCTTGTTGACAGCCCAATGATTTCATGAATCATTACCTCACTGAATCTAAGTATAGAATTATCTTCGTATTCAATTCTCTTCATATATGGGCAGTATTTGGTTTTATTTGGTTTTCTAGATCTTTGTGGTGTTCGAATGCACTTGTTCAACCTCCATGGTGCAGGCACACAGCAACAGGAAGGCGAGGACGACCCCGACCTTGTTCAACTTGGCATCAGTTAGCCATTTGCATCGATTGGATTCGCCGAACTTTCTCATATCTTCACACCATCTTTTCACAATCTTTTCCAAATATTCGCTAGAACTCCACAAAAAGAATCGCAAAATGGCATTGTTCGCAGCAACTATTATTTTTTTCGCTGCCCTAATATCTGAGACAGGTGCCCGGATTCTTCTCTGTGCATACGTGTCCCATGGCACAGGTCTTGCCTCTGCTCTAGAGAAACTGTACGGCAAAGCAGGCTTTGGAAAAGATTTATTGAGAATTTAGTGGAACATGTAATGGTCTGGCGTCCAAGAAGGAACCGTCCAAAGCAGGAAACTTGAGGCCCAGGGGTAAGTGACGAAAGCTAGCTTGGCATGGGGCTTGGCATTAAAACACCCAGTATGCTTGCAAACTCATCTGTATAAAGGGGTTTTATGTCCAAGACAGTGCTTGATAGTGCTTGTCATGTCTTGGTATAGAATGAACGTGACAAATTGAAGGGGGATCAATGTCACATATTATGAAGAGAACACGATCATATCACGCGTGTGAACATAATCACAAAACTCTCACTCAGTAGCATGGTGGTCACTAAGCAGGAAGAAGATTCAAGGGTCCACATTCAACATGGGAGTGGACCTTTCAGTTCAAGGCTTAGAAGTTGCAAGAGAAGAACATGTTGGAAGCGTGGCTAGGTAGGATGTCACGAGAACAAAAAGCGGAAACATGCCAGTGCACTTGCTCCAGAAGGACCTTTGCAAACTCAGCTGTATGAAGGAGTATTATGTCCAAGACGAGCTTGCCATTGTGAGAACTGACCGGAAAGTACATGTGAAAGTTCGCAATGAAAATGAAGCTACGTTTTAGGGCTAGCCATGAACATGCCAATAGTGAGCGAAGCTGCACCAGTGACTTGAAGCATGCGCTGTTGACGACGCCAGTGATGCTGAGGATGCGGATGCTGCTGGTTTTGTTGCTGGTGGCGACATACCGACGGTGTCTCCAGGGGGGGATCGAAGCACAGCCAAACTGCGCGTGAACCAGCCCGAGGGGGGGAGGGGGGGGTAGTTAAGTATCAAGTTTCATGCGGTTGCAGATTCCAGCCCACAATACCTTGCTAAAGCAAGAGGGATTTCAGCTCAGAAGCTAGCTTTCGTGACATCCGCAATCAAAACCGTCTGACAATCACTTCAGATCCCTGCAGCTCAGATCTCTTCAATGATTTCGACGCATTTCAGTTCGATGTGGCAAACTTCGAGTTCTGAACCTCTCTAAACTTTAAAGCAGGGCTGGATCACTCTTTGATCTTGGCGCGCAGCTTCTGTCAAAAAAGTGACATTTAAATCCAAAGGGTAGATCCAATTTGCTGCGACGACGCCCTGGACTTGGGAATTTCAAACTTTCATGGAATTGGGATGAATGGAACAAAGGATTCTTCCAACTTTGATTTTGAATCATACAAGATATCTTTGGCATCTCTGACTCACAACACGAGGCCTCTGGACTGATTTGGCATGGCGCGTCACCTGAGCTGGGAGCGACCGAATGCAATGTATAAACCTTGTGTGATGCGAGGTATAGGCTTGTCTGATCTTGTCTGATGGTTGACAAGCGATGTCGTCTTCACATTCTTCACACGCTGCGGGTCAGCTTGTTGTGCGTCGTGTATTTGTCTCTTGAGCACCCTTGGGTTTTCAATCCTAGCAGAATATGCAAGCTTCTGCTGCGTGTCCCATGTATAAAAAAAGTTAAGGTGCATACAAACTAGTTTGAACATGTTTTCGTCAAGACAATACTTTTCCTCACTGACTGACGCTATGTGGAAACGAATCGCAGCTAGACAAATGCAAACGAAAAGCACCACTACTACTACTACTACGACTACTGAGTATACTATGACTACTACGACTACTACGAGTACTACGACTACTACGACTATTAAACCTCCTGCGACTACTACGACTGCTACGACTGCTACGACTACTACGAGTACTACGACTACTACGAGTACTACGAGTACTACGAGTACTACGAGTACTACGAGTACTACGAGTACTACGAGTACTACGAGTACTAACGAGTACTACGAGTACTACGAGTACTACGAGTACTACGAGTACTACGAGTGCTACGAGTGCTACGAGTGCTACGAGTGCTACGAGTGCTACGAGTGCTACGAGTGCTACGAGTGCTACGAGTGCTACGACTGCTACGACTGCTACGACTGCTGCTACTACTACTACTACTGACTACTGACTACTGACTACTGACTACTGACTACTGACTACTTAGTACCTACTACTGACTACTGCTACTACTACTACTACTACTGTACTACTACTACTACTACTACTACTGACGACTACTACTGACGACTACTACTGACGACTACTACTGACGACTACTACTGACGACTACTACTGACGACTACTACTGACGACTACTACTGACGACTACTACTACTACCTACTACCTACTACCTACTACCTACTACCTACTACCTACTACCTACTACCTACTACTACTACTACCTACTACCTACTACCTACTACCTACTACTACTACTACTACTACTACTACTACTACTACTACTACTACTACTACTAACTACTACTACTACTAACTACTAACTACTACTACTACTACTACTACTACTACTACTAACTACTAACTACTAACTACTAACTACTAACTACTAACTACTTACTACTAACTACTAACTACTAACTACTAACTACTAACTACTTACTACTTACTACTTACTACTTACTACTTACTACTTACTACTTACTACTTACTACTTATTACTTACTACTTATTACTTACTACTTATTACTACTACTTATTACTACTACTTATTACTACTACTTATTACTACTACTTATTACTACTACTTATTACTACTACTTATTACTACTACTTATTACTACTACTTATTACTACTACTTATTACTACTACTAATTACTACTACTAATTACTACTACTAATTACTACTAGTACTACTTACTACTTACTACTACTTACTACTACTTACTACTACTTACTACTACTACTTACTACTACTAACTACTAACTACTAACTACTTACTACTTATCACTACTTACTACTACTTACTACTACTTACTACTACTCGAAGGAAGTTTAGAAGTGAAACTTCCGACAATATGGACAGTTGAAAAGCAGAGGTGAAAAGAGTCAGAAGAGAAAAGATCAGAAGAAAGAAGATGCAGATGCGCGAAAAGGTAGGAAAGTCGCGATTCACTGTGTTTTTCCAATGATTTGTGGCTCCGGAGGGTCGAAAAGTAGGCTCGCTAAAGCAGCGGGTGCGGAGCCAGCTGGCCAGATGAGACATGAAAAAGTGCACGCCGTTGTGGCGCGAAGCACATTTCCAAGTCAAAATGGACAAAACACTAGAGGAGCGGACCACGTTTGGAAGTTGAGATGTCGAAAAAGTGCACGCCGTTGTGGCGCGAAGCACATTTTGAAGTCAAAATGTGCAAAGCACACCAATGTCGGACCACTTTTGGAAGTTGCGATGTCGAAAAAGTGCACGCCGTTGTGGCGCGAAGCACATTTTGAAGTCAAAATGTACAAAACACACCATGGTCGGACCACTTTTGGAAGTTGAGATGTCGAAAAAGTGCACGCCGTTGTGGCGCGAAGCACATTTCCAAGTCAAAAGTGATAAAAAACTGACGGTCTCGGACCACTTTTGGAGGTTCAGATGTCGAAAAAGTGTCGAAAAAGTGCACGCCGTTGTGGCACGAAGCACATTTCGAAGTCAAAAGTGTAAAAAACTGAAGGTTTTGAGCCTTTTTTGACGTGAAGATGTCGAAAAAGTAGACACTGCTTAACTTAACTAACTTGACTAACTTAACTACCCTAACTTCGACGACAACAGCAACAGCAACAACAACAACAGCGACAACAACAACAACAACAACAACCACAACAACTACAACTACAACAACTACAACTACACAACAACTACAACTACAACTAGAACTACAACAACTACAACAACAACAACAGCAACAACAACAACAGCAACAACAACAACAACAACTACAACTACACAACAGCTACAACTAGAACTACAACTACAACAACTACAACAACTACAGCTACAACAACAACAACAACTACTACTACAGCAACAACAACAACAACTACAACTACTACAACAACAACAACTACTACTACTACTACAACAACTACACTACACAACGACTACAACCACACAACAACTACAGCTACAACTACAACAACAACAACTACAACTACAACAACTACAGTTGCAGTACATCACACTACATCCAGCAGTTGTGGGTGAGGTGACCACTGCAACCATTGCAACCATTCCAGCAACACAACTCCAACCACCTTTCGGTCAATCAGTGGATTCGCTCTGCCATCCGTGATTCACAACAACCAACGTCTCCTATAGGTTTCCTATTCTGAAACTTCCGCCACCGCCTTGTGCGGTGCTACTGGTACCACTAGTACAACAACAACAACAACTACTGCTACTACTACTGCTACTGCTACTACTGCTACTACTACTACTGCTACTGCTACTGCTACTGCTACTGCTACTGCTGCTGCTGCTACTGCTACTGCTACTACTGCTACTACTGCTACTACTACTGCTACTACTACTACTACTAGTACTACTACTACTACTGCTGCTGCTGCTGCTACTGCTACTGCTGCTGCTGCTACTGCTACTGCTACTGCTACTGCTACTACTGCTACTACTACTGCTACTACTATTACTGCTACTACTACTAATACTACTACTACTGCTGCTGCTGCTGCTACTGCTACTGCTACTGCTACTACTAGTACTAGTACTAGTACTAGTACTAGTACTAGTACTACTACTGCTACTGCTACTGCTACTGCTACTGCTACTACTAGTACTAGTACTAGTACTAGTACTACCACCACCACCACCACCACTACCACGGACTACTGACTACTTGTGCTGCTACTGCCACTGCAACTGCTACTGCAACTGCTACTGCAACTGCTACTGCGACTACTGCTGTATATGAAACAAGTGTGGAACCAGCTTCGTCTTTCATAAGAGCATGTAAACGATGTAAACGGAGTATGAAGTTGATGCAAGAGGCGATTGCGCGTCATCCCACGGATTGCCTTGACAAAGAACCTGCACATGGGTTGAAACTTGACTGTTGAGAAGTTGAGAATCAGTTGAGAACTTTAAAAAGTGTCGAGAAGCTATACATCACAAGAAAAAACGCATGAGAAGGCAACTTCTGCAATGTTCAGTCCATCCGAAGGTGTTCACTGACAGTGCGCAACGATCGCAACGAGTGCATGACATGCAGAAACGTCTGTAGTCTTTTGATCCAAACCGAAGCTCGTCATGCCAAGCCACGTTGTAGGACTTTCCAGGGGAACCTAAACCGAAGCTCGTGGCTCCTCTGCCTCAGTCCACAGTGCCGCCGAGCGAGAGAAAAAACATGAGAAACAAAACATTAAACAAAGGATAGACTTGGATAGACTAGATGTAAATAGATATGATGCATGTCATATATAGATGTAGAATGATGTAGAAAAACAATTATATTTATATCCATGATGCAAATAATAGATTTGATAGGACTGAAACACCATGGTAACCAAATTTGTATCAACCAATCCGCCATCTCAGAGACTAGTGTGATTCTTATCTTGACGCATTTGCAACCGGGATGCTTTCTTGCTTCCCGCTCGGGAACTCAAAGCCGAAAAGGCGGCGAGTTAAAGCATGTGCTTTCAGAAGCCTTTAGGCCTTTAGGCCGTTCAGAATGTTTCAGTTTGATGTTGTACACAATTAATGCATGTTGATACCATTGTCATCCATTGTCTATTTTTTCAAACATTTCCCAGACCCGTCCCAATAGTTTTCAAACCATCATATCAACGAGAGCTTGTCCTCAACCAGTGTGTTTGCCCTTAACCCCGCCCAAGAACTTTGCCGTGCAAACTTGCCCGTCGTGTCATGTTTTCTCTGTGTGCTACGTGCAGAACAAAGTCATGGGGGCAATCTGCAGAATATGAACATCAACGTATTGCAACGTAATATGGACATCTTTTTCGCCTCATGGGGTCCCTTGTCAGACTCCTATACAGCACCTGGCGGGTCGTTGGTAGACATGTGAAGAGCGGGCTGCAGATCTGCTTGTACTTCAACTGTCATGTGCTTATGAGTCATTATGTCGCGTGGTGTGTCAGTCAGTCAAGCAGAATGAGGCGGATCATGTCAAGTACTTCGCCATGCGACTGTCATGTCAGTCATCATGAGGCATCATGAGTCACATCGGGTTGTGAGCTCCCAGAAGAACCACTATTAATTAGAGCTGGAATCCAAGGCACCCAAGAGAACTTCCAAATCCTTTCTCCCCCTCTTGAGTCAAATGCGCAAGATTGATCAACACATGTAATATAATATAATATCATATATCCATATATCATATAGTTAGCTACATTATTGCGCAGGACGTATTTTTAGCCTGAAGCTGTTCAGCATAAAATTTCTGCCCGGCCAATTTCTGCCCACAGGCGTCTTTTCTGCGCGAATCAGTTTTGTTGACTTTTGGGTCTGTGAACATAGTGGGGTTGACCCTATTGAAATATACCCAAGTGGATCCAAGTGGAATCATTTTACGCAATCATTTTTACAAGACCATTTTGGGGTTGTCCAAACAAACCCCCCATCACGCCGGCATCACGCCAAATCACGCCCGATTCCTTTTCACCAAAATGCTTTAAAAGAAACATCTTTTCCGTTTTGGAATGGTTCATTGTTTTTTTTTTATGTCTGTGGTTTTCCCACCCAACTGTCTTTTTGCTCGAAACCCCATTCAGCCTAAAATTCTGTCTCAGGCTGAAATTATAGCCCGCTTGAAGTTCTAGGATGTTCTAGGTATAATTATCCCTACTTGCCTGACCTGTATCGAACATATATTACGTACAAATCTCCCCCGCAAAAAACAACGCAGAGGAACAACCGCATGACGACGCAACATGACGCAACGACTTAACAGAGCTATGTAGCGACAGTGATGGCATTTTTTTGGTGCGATCCCTGGAGGTCAACGGTGTAAAATGGTGTACAACGGTGTTTTACGTTGTGGCATAACTTTGGAGATCTTTATGATCTTTATGAACTTTGATAAACAGCGTCAATGTCAGTAATGTCACCACATTGCCTGCCTGGTATACCACAAGGAGGTCTCACAGCTGTTTGAAGCCTCCCTTGGAGATCTGACCTTGGATAGTGATAGTTGGAGGTTTTCCTTTTGTGCTGACAATGCTGACCTTGAAAACTGGATGTTCTCAGTTCCGACCCAAGAAAACTTTAAGGATCTCTGCAGACTGAGTTTCAAACTGGCCAAAAATGCGCAAGAAATCATGAGAATAACCTGCGCAGCGCTTACCTTAGCCTAGCTTACTCACATCAGCACACGCTACTGCCTGAAAATCCAACGAATCTGACATCAAACTGCTTGATGCGGTTTGATCACTTTATATCACTTTCAAAACGACGAGTACCTTACAGTGTATACAGCTTGATTCTTTTGCGACTGTACAAGACATGATCGAGACATGATCACCACAATCAACCCTGCCTGGAGAGCTTCTCTGCTGGCATCTGAGTACCTTTCGATTCGACTCTCAAATGGTGGGCACCACAGGCCTTTGGAATTTTGAGCAAAGCAAGTCAAATGGACCATAGCAGAGACAAGTTGAATCTATCTGAATCACTGTTGAGTTTATCTGATTTTGCAGCTGTTTGCACAATCAATCACATTGTCTACTTAGTCTACTGCCTAAGTCTCATGTCCATCAGCTTTCGCTTACAAGAAAGCATGCAGAGCGTACGGAAGAAGCTCGAACTCGAACATCTTGAACATCTTGTTGCGGATGTGTCTAAGAATTTCTAAGATTCACTAAAATTGTCCAAGTCTAGCTGAAGGAAGTGGAAACATGTGCGAATTATATGGCTCACGATCCATCAACTTCACAGTCTCGGCCTCATACGAAGCCACTGTACGGCAGAATTTGCAGGGATGAAAAATCTGATTCCGATTCCATACTTTACAAAACGATCAGAAGCGGAACTGCTTTTTACTTTTGCCTCTTTGAAACACGTTGAAACCTGTCCGCGTTTGTCGTTGAAAGAACAGCTTCGGAGTCACTAGAAAAAAACATGAAAAAACTGGAAGAACATGGCAAGACTGGAAATTCCCAAACCTGGAAGAATCAAATTTGAAAGTCGAGGCAAGAGCTTGTTGCTGCACAGCCAATAGCTGAAAGAAGAATAGCCAAGCAAGTCCATGCCTTCGGGCGTTTAGTGCGCAATTAACCGTCCAACATTGGACAACAACAATCACTTAGATCAAGATTGATATTTCTCGTTGCACTGGATCGGAATCTGTAAGGGGAGGACGATGGCTGTAGGCTGTCCTGGACACACACATCATTTTTACTGTGCTGGGCGTTGTGTTTGCGGAACATAAGGCTGTAGCACTCACAATGCAATGTAACACATGCAACACTTCAGATCACTTCAGAGTCTTTCGACATCTTTCGACATCTGCCCAAGTCCTTGAGAAGAGAAACACTTTGCCATTTGCCTTACAGACTAGCAACATATGCCACTATTTGCCATGGTAATCCACAGCAATCTAAGGTCGCAGCAAGTCTAGGAGTGTCCAAACCTCCTTTGTTTCTTATGTCACGAAATATAGATAGGGCCTGGGTTTTTGAAGCTCGCCGCTGGTTCCGTTGACAAGGATGACACAACCCCCAGTGACAGACCTGCCCTCCCAAATGACATCAAGTCATGTGTCAAGGCATGTGCTAAGTTAATCCAAGTCATGCATCAAATCGTGACTCTGAAAGTGCTGCGCAAAAAATCAAGGCCCTGACTTTAAGCGAACGGAGCGGTTGCTTCCCGAGAGCATTGAGAGCCATACATTCAACGGGTTGAATGCTACCATTCGGTCATTTAGCTTGAACATGTTTGAACAAGGCACACAGTAGTCTAGATTAACCTTTGAATCTGAAAACACTTCTACTTTGAGCAAATTTATAAAATGATGGAAAGCATGATCATTTTAATTCCACAATCTTTCTCAGAAAGCAGTTCAATTCTGGGAGTCCTTTTGCGCAGTAGGCCTTTGCAGCAAACCTGAGGGCGATGGTCTGTCCTGAGAAGGTCGACTATGTCTCAGTGTTTGCCACAGTCAAATTCTTGCTGGAATTTCGCAAACCGTGGACTCGCAGTTGCTCCAAAAACCGAACCTGCCCCTGCATACAGATATTGCGTTGCTGTGACAGCCCAAAATCAATTAGCATCACAGTTTCAGGTTAAACGTGCATGTCACAGATTGTCAGGCTGTCCCATTGTGCCTTTCTGTTCTCCCAAGACAGAGCTTTTGCAATACGTTCGTTCATCCTCAGATCGGCTCCTTCGCAGGCTTCTTTACAGCCGCTTTTGCTTTGGCCTGTCTTTTCACATCTCAGAGAGGTCGTTTTTTGTGATCTTTGCCCAGTCAAGAACCACATATATATATATATGTATTTTGTCTACATTATCGATCCGCCACTGAGGACAAGAAGCACGACAAACCATGAGCAAGGTGCCTGAGCAGCTTTGTGCCTCTCCTGAAAAAGTCCCAGCATATCCAAGGAATGGGTGCATTACATGGTCCAAGTTCATTTTGCTTCGGCTTTTTCGCAAAGACTCCGAAAGTCCTGTTCTTGCGAATGAATTTTGCGTAGAAGGAACGTGTCCGCCTTCAAATCACAAGAGACCAGTTGGAAGGTAGCAGAGCTGGCAGAGATCAAAGACCCTTGAAACGCTGGAGAATACAAGGGACTTGGGGCTCGTGTGCTAAGAGCTCTATAGACTCTATAGTAGACCGGAAAACGTGGACTAGAACGAAATAGAATCACTGAAATGCACTGAAATGCACTGTCTCACAGCATTGTGGATACCCAGTGCATGACCTCTTCTGCTCTGCTCTGCTCCGGAATGAACAGAAAAGATGATCCCATGATGCTGTTTGAATTTGTTTGATACTATGGTTGGCTGCATTTCCGCCTGCAAATGTCTTTGTTGCTTGGTAGTAAACAATTCTATTGCTGCCAAAACAGCATTGTACCTCACACGACCAAGCCAGGTGGACATGCAAATAACATCTGCGCGCTGCTTTGTGCCATGTTTCCCAATGTATTTCATCCATGAATCTCGCTTTGAAATTCTGCTCTTAGTTCCCTGTCCCAAGGGATTCATCTTGTCACAACTGTGCTATAAGAGATTCTACTTGTTCCCATGCTGAAATCACAGAGTCATCAGAGTCTTTTCAATTGTGACTCCATGTGACTCCTTCAATCCATGGAGAAACACATTTTCCCATCCAACGATCATTGTGATATTAATTGTGATCATGTAACACATCTGGCAGCCGTCACTGGTCACAAACATCACAAACGCAGTGGCAAAGGCGGGCAGTGCTGAGGACTCCACGTTCGCACTGCGTCAGCTCCACTGATGTCAGCAGCAAAGGCACGGCCTTCCTTCCGAACCAGTACCTGTCACTTGGATACGTGGCACAGGCTGACTTTGCAAAGAACTAACGTTGTCGCAACTTCAAAAAAAATCAAACATGAAAAGGACAACACCGACACCGACAGACATACACACACCATTGACACCGTGGTGTAGGGATTGCCAGGCAGTAGTGTACCTAGTTCATTGCACCGAGTTTCAGTAGAGCTCACATTGTTGGTCAATAGCTCTCTATGTTTCACTATGTTTCACTATAGTACCTCCCTGGTCGTGTTCTGTAAAAGCTGACCTCGTACAGCGAATCTCGATGAGTGATCGCCAAGTCTTCTTTTAGTCGCTTTTGTACCTGGGCCAAGCTACAGGCAGTGCAAATCCTCAAGACCTGGCATCACGTGGCATCACGTGGCCACTGTGCAACTGGCAACTGCTCCCTTTTTTCCTTGACTCTTTGTGTCTGGCAAGGCTCGAACGTGAATCAGGCCTTTCTTCGGACTCTTTGGTATTCCGAAAAGCACGTCGTGTGCGTCACGGCGCAGCTCGGCACAAAGCACGTCGTAGCTCGTCTCATCGTGCGGTCTGACCGAACCCCTTGACTCCTTGATACTCCTTCTGACGCATTCCACGCACCTTCGTCTATGTCCTTTCTGATAAAACTTCCAGCTCTCTCATGTCTCCACTTGCGGTATGCGGAACTTTGAACTTCATCTTGGACTTTGGTAGTTTGGAAGCGCTTGCAAATCTTTGCTCGATATGCATCTTGCAGCTAAGTCAGGCCTAAAGCATAAAACAAAGACACAGAGATGAACGAACATGCGCTATATATGAATGGACATGCCACAAAGTGAATTATTGCTGTGTTGCGTTGAGAACATCCCAAAAATACATACATAATACATCATAATGCTACACATATACATCGCGTTTCCGCCAAGGCACCATCGCTGCTGGCAGTAGCTCAGCTGTCCAAAGGGCAATCTTTCTCTGATTCCCGACGAAAGCTCTTCATGTACACCTTAGGCATAGTTCCAACATCTTCCAACATCCAACCTGTAGCACGGAAACATACACTGCATACACATACATACACTATCTCGCACACACACACACAAATAAGAAACTCACACGTACACATATTATACCAATTGTTACGCTCTATCCTACGCTATCATGCTCTAGCTTTCATGCTGCCTAGATGTACATACCGCAGATATCCATAGGTACCGTATCCCACCCACACCTGAATGGAATCACTATGAAGCCAAGAAACTGCACCCACTACCTCGTCAGTCCGCTGCAAGATTCAGGCACAAATCGTACAATATTGTTCAAGGTGAAAAATGAAACATCTGCACGGCGAGACTCCGCAAGAGTCAAAAAAAAAGAAACGAGAAAGTTTGCAAAAGAGCCAAAACCACTACAGAGATGTATATTCTAGCGTCACGTGCTCTGGTGTCTCTGGTTGAGTCCAAGCACTCTGTTTTGTGTTATGGCCGGATCAAGGATGTCTTGAGTCACTTGAATCCATATAGATGAGTTACATCAGATGAATATACTGATAAATATAATATTATAGACAAAAGACTACGCGAATGCAACATCAGTCAAATTGAGATGATGAAGACAAACAAAACGATCTCTTCAAGGGCGAATCTGAATCAGCCAAGCACTTGAACTCTTGAAAAATTTGGAAGTCTCCAGAATGCCAGCAAACAGACCAGAATCAACATGGGAGCACCAGTGCAGGTCTCACAAATGTTGCAACTTCAGCAAAGGACAGATATAATCAAATCCGCCCACACCGCTTTGGCGGTGAAGGCGTGCTTATTGGGGGGCAACAGCAACACTAAATGCTCAATGACATTTGTTAATATAGCAGTCGCTATATCAGCTTTAGCTGGGGGGGGGGGCCCAAAAACGGTTTCGCACCGAGACCAGACCCCAAAAACGGTTTCGCACCGAGACCAGAATACGGTGGTGTTTTCGACATTTTTCGAGGATTTTTGGGTGTCTGAGCGCAAGAGGGTATTGAAATGGAATTTTGGGTCATTTTGGTAGCTTTCCGGCAATGGAAAAACGGCCAAAAATGAAAAAAACATTGTACATAGCAAGATTTTGCAGGGTTTTTGGATGCCAGAGCATTGAAAACACTGCAAAAACAAGTGTTTTGGACTGACGTTATAGCAAAAAACGTGTAAATTACCGTATGCTTGACTGGAAACATTACAAAAACACTGTCAAAAGCAATGTTTTGGAAGGATTTACTGCCTTTATGGCAAAAAACGTGTAAATTACCGTCTGTTTGACTGGAAACATTGGAAAAACACTGTCAAAAACAATGTTTTGGAAGGATTTCTTATTGAAACTTCTTAGCTTGAAGAGCCCCCACGGGGGAAAACCACCCTTAGCCCCTCTCACGGACCGAATCCGCCCACACCGCTTTGGCGGTGAAGGCGTGCTTATTGGGGGGCAACAGCAACACTAAATGCTCAATGACATTTGTTAATATAGCAGTCGCTATATCAGCTTTAGCTGGGGGGGGGGGGCCAAAAACGGTTTCGCACCGAGACCAGACCCCAAAAACGGTTTCGCACCGAGACCAGAATACGGTGGTGTTTTCGACATTTTTCGAGGATTTTTGGGTGTCTGAGCGCAAGAGGGTATTGAAATGGAATTTTGGGTCATTTTGGTAGCTTTCCGGCAATGGAAAAACGGCCAAAAATGAAAAAAACATTGTACATAGCAAGATTTTGCAGGGTTTTTGGATGCCAGAGCATTGAAAACACTGCAAAAACAAGTGTTTTGGACTGACGTTATAGCAAAAAACGTGTAAATTACCGTATGCTTGACTGGAAACATTACAAAAACACTGTCAAAAGCAATGTTTTGGAAGGATTTACTGCCTTTATGGCAAAAAACGTGTAAATTACCGTCTGTTTGACTGGAAACATTGGAAAAACACTGTCAAAAACAATGTTTTGGAAGGATTTCTTATTGAAACTTCTTAGCTTGAAGAGCTCCCACGGGGGAAAACCACCCTTAGCCCCTCTCACGGACCGAAATAAACCTGCGGTGTGGGCGGCCACCCCACGCGAAGCGGGGTGAATATATGTCTGCCATATGGACCAACATGGAGCACTAGCAGGGAATCGCAGTCGCTCTGCAAACAAGAAACAGTTTGATCTTCGAAGAAGTCTTCGCATTTCCGCTGCCCAACATCTGAAAATGGCAGGAAAAAACCAGTCCTCATGATGCAAAGCAATGGGCAATCGGATCAACAGGGAAACTTCCCGTCTCACAGCTCCTGTTCAACAAATCCATCTGCCGCTCTTGCTTGAAGTACTCTTTTGCATCCTTGAGCCTTGGAGACCACACGGAAGCAATAATGATGCGACGGATCTACAGTATATTGCACGGACGTTACGCACATGGATCACCGTGGACCAATATGTGCCATCTGTATCTGTCTCCAGAGCTGATTCATAGCAGCCCTTTGCAGTGCACATGATCAGTTTTGCTTTTCACAGCTCTCCATTTCTCTCCATTTATCTCTGCAAAACTTCCATGGGTCCCATTTTCTGGCAAAGAGCTTTGGCTTGTGGTCGAGGACAAATTGAAACCAGGCTGGTCGAAATGATTGCTGTCCCCAAAGGCAATGCGACTTCAGGGCAAAGTCGGCAGCCTCAGAAAGGAAGCAGAAAGGAAACAGAAGAAAGTAGAAAATATGTAAGAATGTAGATGTGGAAATACATAGAAATACAGTTTTCGGACTGATGTTTGATCATCTTTGATAATCTTTGGCCTTTTATCATCTCGGATTTGAGCAAAGCATTGCCAATTCGGTCCCACCTCGAACCAACGCTTCACCTTGATCGACATGCCTACACCCAAGTGACAGCTGGGCGGTCCACTAGACAGAACATGCACTGTATTCATCTCAGCTTGACAGACTCTTAGTGGATAACAGACATGACTTATGAAACCTTCTAAAATGACTTCCGACTGCAGAGACAAAGCTGTTGAAATGTTTCATGACTTAAACAGATTCCAAAAGAATCGACTGAAGAAGAACAAAACACATACTAATATATATATATAATTATGTATTATAATTATATATATATATGATATATGTATTATCTGATAAATATATGATGTATTCCGATGTCTTCATGATTTTTGAGTTGTTGCAGGCTGCTCTGCGGCTCTGGCCTGGCCTTCACCGAGGCTCCCTCCTGGTATGTGGCAGGACACGTCTTCATCGAAGCAGCAGATGATCTCCTGACACGGCTGACACGGCTGACACAACACGGCAACACAAAACACAAAACGACAAACAACTGTAACATATGTAACATTCATGAACTCCTGCAGTGTTACTTTCATATTTAAACAAACTAAAACATTTGATACAGTGCAATGATGTTGACATGGAAACACATTCATTGTGTTCTTCATCAGTGTGGACATGGCGACATGTCAACGCATGTCAACGCACTGTTAGACTATGGCGCGCTATGACGCGCTATGGCCGCTATGGCCCACTTGCTGAGCGGATTCGTATTTGCAAATGTTTGGCGAAAACACGTATAGTAAGCTCACGTCAACTCGGCTCTGTATGGGCTGTGCCTTGTTTCGGTCGTCCAGCGGGCAATGCTTTTGGATGGCTTGTTTTGCCAAATGCCAAGCCACTCCATGGTAGGGGCTGCCCTGAGCACATCCAATTTGAGATGCTCTGGAGGATCTGGATGGGATCGATTTCTAGTCAGAGTATGGAGTATGTCAGAGTACTTAATTAGATTTCTAAGTTTCTATCACGGGAACTTAGATGCTACACAAAACAGCTGCCTGTCTTCCTCCAATGATTTGATTGGCTTGAAACGAGCCACCACCTGGGCAAAGAGTTTGGAACTTGACAGTTCGTATTACAACGAAGCTACACAGCTACACGCTTTGAAATGTTGGCACAAGTTGGCACTCGTGGGCATTTGGGCAACAGACACTTGATTGAATCTCCAAATCCTTCTTCCGCAGACCTCCGCTCCAATGCACATGAGATGAACATAGATGAACCATCCACATTGCGCACATTGCGCACATTGCGCCATCTTGCGACAATGCAACAATGCCAGCAAGCCACGAGATGATATCCACAGAATTTGCTATCTGCAGCAAGCTCTCCAAACTTGAAGCAATAACCATTTCCTCTGCTGCATTGCTTAGGTATGCACAGCTGCTTCAATTTGTTTTCAGGTCTGGTTTGCCGACTGCAGAATCAACCAAGCTTGCATCACGCATAGGCACAATACTGTTTCTGCAAATCAATCTTCTGGAACCACTCATCCATGAATTGCTGCATCACAGGACAAACAGTCCCTTTACACTTGTCTGACTATTTGAATGTGGGTCTGGATGGGATACAGACATAGGCTGGGGGTGTTACAAGTCTACTAATGACTGCATTTCTTCCCTCAACCTACTCAATTGTAACAACAAGATCAACAAGTACAGCCATTCCAATTCGATTCTGAAACTCGAAGTAAGACTTTGAACACAAGGCAATACTATCCATTCCACAAACTGAATTGTGGAGTTCGCATTTGATCTGCAATTGTAGCATATTCGCCGCCAGATGCTGCCAGCTTTTGTGGTTTGATGCATCACCGTCGTTGAGTGCTTCAAGCTGTGATTGCTTGAGGTGATCGGCCAGGCTTTTCAACTCGAGTCCCAGTATGGTCGGTCTCCAAAGTGCAACAAGCTCATTCCATACTCTACAGTGTCTACAGATCTTTACTCATAGATATCAGGCAAAGAGGCTCACGAAGAGCCCGGTTGCCCTTTGAGGGTTCTTTGCGGCTGATGATGGCTGATGTGTTCCTGCTTTGTTTCAATCTTGGAGCACGCGCTGCAAACATCAGCATCATTCTGTTGCAACATGTCACAACCCATAATGACATATGGATGAGGTGCTGCTAAGCACCCGTGTCCTAAAGCCAAACATCTGTGAACATCAAGTGAACATCTAAGAAACATGGAGATTTGTTTCTGACTCCATCGCGCAATTCATGATCAAAGGAATACAACGTCAGCAAAAAATACTCAAAAATGACAAGAACACCAAGCAAACAGAGCTATCACAGCACATGGATATAGGGTCCTCATGTCTTCTGCTGCACGTATTTGAAGCTAAAAGCATGAGGAATGCGACAGGTGTGCACGGGTCAAAACACAAACTTTACCCAACGCCCGAAGCTTGAGGTTTAACTTTCAAGAGTTTACTGTTGTCAGATCCAGATAGATCTTTGTCAAATTTGTGGTTCTTCTTTCTGCAGTATGATTCAGTATGATGTATTGCTAGCTGGCAAAAGGGCACTTTGTGTTTGGGCCATTTGAATCAAACAAATCAATGAAATCGACTCACAAAAAGTAGCTTCTCCGAGGTCTGCCTAAGCTGGCCTGAAATCCATTGAAATAGGAAAGAAATGGAAAGAAGCCCCCATCTAATTTATAGAAACATGCAAGGTACGATGGTACAATCAGCCAATACGTGGAGTTTTCTGTCGTATAAACATGATTAAACAAGTAACAGTAACTAATCTAATCATGCCACCTCTGGGGGATCCAATTTTAACCAGATGCAGCAGACCTTACATGACATTACATTGACATTTCTGATTTGTCTTGAGGTCTGCGGCCAGAGTTCTCTCTTCATGACAATCCCGCCGTTGTGGAATAGGAGACCGTGCCTGAGACCACCAGCTGTGAGCTAGCGCAATTTGGGCCTTGCCTATGGCATCCTATGGCATCCTATGGCATCCTATGGCATCCTATGGCCTTGCTTTTGCCATGTTTTTTGCCATGTCACTTTTGATTCTGTCATGTTTTTTGTCGCCGTCGTCTGCGTCTGCGCCTCAGAAAATCCAACTTCTCTTCTGGTCCTGGGAGCTTGAAATATTCCCGCGGCACGTCGGGCACCCACTTCTTCACCTGTGTGAGACGCAGTGGCGTGCGACATAAACTATACTATCTATACTAATCTATACTAATCTATACTGGGAAAAACCAAGACAATGAGAGTCCATGAGCAGTGTATCATCTGCTGTGCAGTACCAACGCCCAGAATATTGGCAACGTGGGATTCTCACATGTCATGAAACGTTTCCCATAAATTCCCTTCAAACCAGTCGACGTCAACATACTTCAACTCTGTGAACTTGGCATTCTACGGTAACTTCCATCAAGCTTCTCAGTCTTTGTTCTGGCAATGCATAGCAATTTCTGGCTGAAGCATCACTTTGTCACTTTGGAATGATCAGCCCATTACAATAGCTTCGCAATTTCCACGCGTCAGAATTGGCTAAGAAGTGGACGTTCTCATCCTTGGTCATGTGCCAAGGCTGTCACGACGCAAGCAAAATCCAAAACAAGAAAGAAAAGCCAAGAAAAACCGAACAGGAAAATCTAAGCCCATCTGAGCCCTCGACTCTGATGAGGATAGTAGAACAGCCGATTGGCATGTGCAGCTGCCAGGACGCCAAATTCAACTTTGCAGCGACTTTGTCGTCAGTGTCCAAGGAAAACACATGGCCTCAAATGCAATTCAGAACTGATTCAGAACACAAAAAAAAGCATGAAAAGAAAGAAAAGAGCATGTACAAAAGCCGTGCAGGAGATAGCAAGAAATGTCCACTTCGGAGAACTTCCGTGCAAAGAGTTCAATTTGTTAACTGTCTCACTCTCACCGTCTGCATCCATCAATCCACCTAGCTGGGAGATTCACCAGGAATTTCTCAGATCGTCGTTACTTCTCTGCTCCAAGTCGACCAAGTGGCATTTGCTCGAAGCTTTTGGAGGAGATAACGATCTCACCAAGTCCCTGTTGGTGTATTATCGCAGCGCTTGCATCGAACACTCAACAGCATCTGATCAGCATCGGTATTATGTATATATATATATATAATATCAATATTATATGATTATATATATATACATATGTGTGTGTCATGCATAGATACACTATGTCAAATGATATCAAATGTACGTATGTTTAATATCCATGCCTGCCTGCTTGCCTCCCTGCCTTTGGTTGTCATTTGTGCACGTTTCAGAAGATGGCCATGGATGAAGTACGGGCCGTGGCATCAAACATCGCACCTAATCATAGTCCGTCGCTTGCATGGGAGTTCATCCTTTCAGGGCTGTTGGCAACGCAAACATACCAAACATACCAATATGAGATAATGAAAGAATACGAACACGTTTTGAAAAAATCATTGACATTGTAGACGGTGAGTGACCAAAGGACATGACAAGCACTACAAGAATAACAAAATGCAATCTTTACAAAATCTTTGCATCTCTTCGGATACCTTAGAGACTTGTATGACTTGTACAACATGGCTCCTTTGAGACAGAAATCTCAAAGCTTGTTGCATACACAGCGCCGATCACCTGCGCACTTTAAAAAGCATTGCTCTTGTCATGAAAGCATTGAGAAACAATAATGTTTAACTAATATTCTTCATTTCATTCAGTCTGAATTCAGTGGAAGGCCTTTGTGCGGTTGAAGATTTCGCGACAGCTGAAGTCTTCAGCCATAGACACGGGAATGAAAAGAGCAAGACAATCCTCATTGCAAGGTACTGACCAGGTACTGCAATATCCGACTCTCAAAATTTTCCGTGTTCAGCTGCTGCAACTTAGGTCCCGGCCAAAAAACTCTTCCCTTAGCTGAGGAACTCATTAAATCTACCCCTGTTTCAATGATTGTAGGCGAATGCGACCGCATCACATGTGATGTTTTGCCACAAGACTTGTCCACAAGATTTCTACTCATCCAAAATACTCCTTGGTCTGTGCACTTTTTTTGGCTATTCGCTTCCCATCTCTTGATTTTCGGAATAGCTAGTTCATCATTTTGTCGTTCTCTCTCTCTCTCTGTATATATATACGTATATAAATACATCAGCCACATCTATTGCGCAAAGCCAAGAATCCTCCATGTTCACTTTTGAAGCGCTGGCCTCCTTCTGCCATCGATGGGACATGATCCAGGATTTGTTGGAAGATCGCAGGGCGAAAGGACTGAGCTTCTGAGTAGCAATAGGACCTGTGCAGCTTGGACAGCAGGCAAAGCGCAAAGCCATGCTACTGCCAAAAGATGCCCAAAGCAAACGAATCAAACAACAGAAACAAAATGAAACAAACAAATCACACATTGATTTTGCATGCTGAAACATACTTTGCTTGGTCTGAACCATAACTGCCAGGTACACACAAAGAAAGATAGCTGCTAATGCAGCCAGTCTCAAGACTGAGTCCAAAGCGTCATCACCTGATCATCGCCTTCGTAGTCCTGACTCATGTGAACAGCCAAGCCATGCAAAAAACCAACTCGCTACACAGGGCCATTCTGTGACAATTCAACATCCTCGGTGTTGGATGTGATCCACTTTGGGAAATGATAAAAGAACCCATAGATGCCATAGATATCATAGATGCTCATAGCCTCATAGCTGCACAGTCTCACCAATTCTCGATTTGCAACAGCAACTGAATCTGTAACATTGATAAAACATGGCAAAACCAAGCAAGTGTGGAAGGGTCCAGTGCGCCGACACCCTCAACACCGTCCTTCTTGACGCGGATGGTAAGCGCACTCAAGGCACCACCAGGTACATGACACTGTTGATTTCGGGCATCAAAGCAGCAAAGTTTCTCTTTATCCTGGGAAAGATGCATAGTCTGCATAGTACACAAGAAACTTGGCAACAAAACATACAAAACTACAATGGTTTTTTTACAAACACTTCATTCACTCATCAACTGACAGAAAAAACAACTTTGAACAAAGGCTCCTTGTCTGCTAGTGAACAGTGACTTGTCACCTTGGCTCTTAGACGATCTTAGACGCTTGGTTGCTGCATCTGTTGGGTTACATGCTTGAACGGCATTGAACCATTTCACCTAAGAGCGTGACGGCATCCCGTGCCGCTTGCCATGCAGCCCCGTGAAATCGGCTCCCCAACCTGCCTGCCAATGCTAAAACCGATGAGATACACCATGATACATCGAATCATTCGAATCTGTTTTGGAGAATAGACCCATACAGAGCTCAAAGAGCAGAACACGACAGCTATGCAACCTGTGAGGACAGCAAAGAATTTGTGTATCAACATGGGACATCACGAACTAGAACACGACTTGACCATTCCCAACGGACCATAAGCACAGCCTCCAGTAAAGAGGATTTGCCAAGCATCTCCACAAGCATCTCCGTTTCCTTGTTTTCGCTCAGTCGACCTGTCCCAAGATTCTTCTCCACTGCTAAGATTTGTTTAAATCTTTGCACACGAAACCAAGCACAGCTTTTGTCCAATTTGACTACAACTTTATTGCATCCGAGCGGCGACACTAAGTCCTCTGAGACAGGCAAAGTAAACACACATTATCAAAATAGTTTGAAAGATATCAAAGAAAAAGTCAAGCTTAAGAACAAATACAATAAATTGCAAAACAACCATCTAATGCAGCCAACAAACATATTTTGACAGCTTTTCCACCACGGTGCTCATATCTCGAAGGAACACCACATCCCACTGAAGGACCATGCCTTCAGAGGCTTCCCAGGAATCTCAGGGGGAATCCGGTCTCTCAAAGGCCGATTTCAGTTGAGAGATTCACCAAGGACAACGGATCCAGCCTCCGTGATGATACAACAAACCTATGCAGGCGCCGGAAGGTGGTCATTTGCGGGAAGTTTTGCATCGCTCGATTGATACCAATGGTATCCAATGGTATCCAATGGTCTTACCGTAGAGATTGACGCTTACCGCTTCTTGCAAGCTGAAGCTCCAGGTCGGATAAGGTCCAACTTCTCCTGGCGCAAAGTTTATCAGAGTCTATCGGATGCGAATCTATGCCTCTATGCTTCCCTGTATGCTGGCCGCTGGCCCAATGCCGGCTGCGCTTTCAAGTCCTGAGGACCTGGAAGTCGAAAATACTCTTCGGGCAAATTTGGAATGAGGCTTCTGACCTAAACGCACAATGATGCAAGGGCTGACCACTAGGGTGCAGGCGCACTATGGTGCAGAGCAAACAGAACAAGAATGTTTGCAACTGTGAAATATCTGGATATCCAAGAAACCACGTCCCAGTTGCGATGCCATTTTGGGCAAATTGACGGCAGAAAAACAACATGATCAACATGGATAATCAACTGGGCAAACAATGTGACACATTGGATTTACAACATCTTGGGCGCTCAGCATTGCTGTCGTTGACCAGGATCGGCTCATTGCAAAGTCCTTCCGTGTGCTTTCGCCAGGATTGAACCTGAGCCACTGCACGCACTGCATCTCAGAATTTTACGTAATTTTAGGGCAATTATTTGATAATCAACTGGGCAAACGAAAACTCTAAAATGCTCCTGATGGAAAGGGAAACACAGAGAGGTCACCTTGCATTTGAATGTGCAAAATAACTAGCTCAATTTACTACTACTTTCTATATAGATTTAGTATGTAGATTTGATATGATTTGATATCATTTGACATCTATTGTATCACCGTGCCCAGCAGCATTCAAGTCAACTGCATTGGGAGTGTCGTCAGGTTCTGCGGATGAAATTGAAAAAATGTTGCCTTGGTCCGCACAGAAACACAAATTGACAGGCATCTTGGAGTCACCCGTCTCGCGTTTTTTGGTTTTCAAATCTTTTAAGGGATGCCAAATGGTTCCGACTGTCTGATCCAAAGGGCATCTGTTTCATTTTTTTTTCAGAGGGCTTCATGTTCTTTCATGCTGTCTCATCATGCTGTGCCAACACCAACAATATCAACACCAAACGAACGTGTATCAAAGGTGCTGAGAGTCTGATCTCTGCGAATTCAGCTCAGTGGCATTTGCCGTTGCTTTTACCAGAAGGCGCTTCCAGCGAAGCCAGCTTTGCGAAAGGGTTTTTCTTGACACAAGGCACAATGGCATCCAACCTCTCGTCTGGCATAGATAGGTCTTCAAACTTACTAACAACACTACATGAAAACACAACCATCCTTTCATATAGAACCTGATCGAACCCACGAACACAAAATGCACATCACGTAAAACACTTTCGTAAGACAACTTAGTACAACGAACTTGTATACCTCTCCCCTGTTATCCTACCATTGCCGACTGTGGAGTTTCAAATGTAGAGTGTTGAGTGTAGAGTCTGGAGTCTAAAGTGTATAGCGCGGACTGTAAAAGTCGAACCTGACGCCCTGGAATAGAACCCTTCGCTATGCATTCGTGAATAAAACTGACATACAATGAAATTATCGTTCATGGAGTGAAGCCGTGAGCAGTCTGCGAAACGTTTCCGTGATCTCTCGTGCCTGTTCTGCTCCTTGAACTCCGGATATCGCGCCAAGAATGCATCAGCATACTCCCCTGTTACCAGCCTCACACTCGGACACCCAGCATCACGCACGCCATGCACTAGGCTATGTCGGACCGATTCGTTTCACCATCGGTCCATGGTTCTCTTCCGCCAAGTTGCTGAGAACCAGCACCACGTGTGAAGCTCCTCCCACATAAAGCAACGTCTAGCAGTCTAGCAGTCTAGCAGCCGCAAGTCTGCAGCTGACCTCAAAACCTGGTGATCTAAAGTTTGTAGCAAAGGTCAGACTCGCTGGGAGGTTAATCTGGGTACATGATCAAACTTCGAACAGAAACTCCAAGTTACAGAAGTGATGTCAGCTCAACCTCAGATGATATGATGACCTCAACCTCACATTACCTGAGCCTCACATTAGCTCAACCTCAGCCTCACATTGACTCCCGCATAACCTCAACCTTGCATTACATCAGCCTCGCATTTGCTCAATTCGCTCAATCTATCTCAATCTCACATAACCTCGACTTCACATGACCATCATGATTATGTCAGAGAAGAGTCGAGAAGAGTTTAGAACAGGAGAGAAGAGTAGAAGAGCTGAGATGTGAGAAGAGCTGAGAAGATGTGAGAAGGTGTGAGAAATGCCGAGAGAAAGATGTGCCAAAATAGAGAAGCTTCGAGAGGAAGAGCTACCACCAGAAAAGTGACTGATGTGACTGCAGATGAGTGGTCCAAAGCTGCAGTCACCCAACAACCATAACTTAGCCACCACAACTCCTATAGGCGAAACTGATTCCACATTCCTGTATAGGAACATGTCTTCCGACTTGTGCGGGCTCTGCTTGTAAAGCAAGTGCAGCAAGTCCATGAATGCCGTTGATTCTCGAGGTGAGTGGAACCCTCCAAACTGAACTTCGTCCCGTTCGTCCCGTTCGTCCTGAGGTAGAGGCTTCCAACCAAGGTCTCGTTGCTTGAGAGTTTCTTGCATGACCATGTCTGCAAAGAAGTCATCCTCAGCGAGCCGTCCCCGGGAGCCGCAGTTCCAGCGTTCCAGCAGCATCTTTGCCGTAAAAAAAACATAAAAAGACTGGAGACTCAGACTGACTCAGAGCCCTGCGAATTGAACAAATGGTATGCTATTCGTCCCAAGGGATTTCTGACCTTGGCAGCTCTCAGAGAAAAACACAGTCCCAAGGTACACAAGCAAAGATAAACACAGGACAAAATCAAAGCCATCATTTTCATTGCAATGAACATTTTGGACAAGTCACAGAATTAATCACAACGAAGTCCAAACAAAAGGTCCACAAACATCAAAAGTGGTCAAATAAACACCAGATCCACAGACTTAGGAACGTGCGTTGGCGTGATTGAATCTCTCAATGGCATCAGCATAAAGCGGTGCATGCCTCAGCAAAATTCAGCAACATTACAAATAAAGATCGCACACATTGTTGCAAATTGTTACCGTTACAATGTCCAATTTTTTGTGGCTCACAGATTGTAACAGGTTGAGTCAACAGGTTATCAGCATTTGGGCTGGCTTTTTTTGGATCCGCTGGGTGCAATCATTGCAATCTGGTGGCAACAAAACACCTTCCATGTCTGCTGGCACAAAGGATTCGTCCCCAGCAAAGCAATGAGAAGTGAATTCTTCGCCATCTTTCTCCATCCTGCGCCCATAGCACACTTCAGCGGAGTCCCGAGCTAATGCAGAAATGCTAAATAGGGACTGCTATCGCATGCATTTTGAATGCCTTGAACTCATCGCACAAAGGCCTCATCAGCTCATTGTGAGATACTCCTTCGCCTATTGAAGCCCAAGGAACATCACACTTCACCTGACGCCAAAGTGGTCCGTTCGGGTCAATACCGAAGCAAACTACGCTAAACCAGCCCTCAAACATTGCTGAAACCTTGCTATGCCTTGCTATGGTTATTATGGCAACTGTTGAGGTCTGCGGGCAGGTTGACCTAAAATTGACCCAAAAAAAAGCACAGCTGTGGCTTACCTGATGATCCTGATGTCTCAGGCCAAGCAGCATCTGGTTCTGCAAAACAGCAAAACTGTTCTTTGCCTTTGACGGTCTTCCCCTGCAGATGTCTTCTCGATCTGTACTGTCTTGCGAGAGTAGCCAGAGCTGAAAACATAATATACCAGAAATTCAATTTGATATGCAAAGGCAATCAATGTCTACCACCTTTTGAGAGGCAGGGCAATAGTTTTGCATCTTCCTGATTTGAGCCTCGGCATGCGGACGTTTGTTGATCTTGCAAAAGCATGCAAAAGCGCGCTATTCCGCTCTGAGTCCCCAGCTTCGTAGACCCTGAGTGGAAAAACATGGAAAAACCATTCAAACCCATGCAATGGAAGGATTGCAATGTCAGTCTCTATCATGTTCAGCAATCAGCAAGCTCAAAGATCTTGAAACATGACCAAAGGGATTCACATGGATTCACTTCTGCTGTGCGGTCCAAGTTGCCGCTTGTGAAAGGTGCTGCCTTTTCGTCCACCCAAGAAATTTGAGCTGAATTCGGGTGGGCATTCATTTCCTCTCACAAATGATGACATCATCAAAACCAAGCGCGAGTCCGGCACAAGTCATGGTGTCCATTTCCATACACAAAGCACTGCACAGATTGAGGTTGTTCAAGTGGTTCAGCTAGAAATGCACCGTGATTCCATGCCCGGGTTAATATCTCACCGCCACTATGCACCTTACTCCAGTCCTCGTTTTGCATATCCCGCGTACGACACCAAGTCCAAGTTCAGCACATCAATCACAGGATCCAAGTCCTTTTGATAGTGACGCAATGATTTGCACTGATGTGCAACGCCCAGAACGCAAATATACGCAAATGAGCCATATATGAGCCATTAACTCAGAGTTCTCATCGATTCTCTTCGATTCTCATCGATTCTCGCCTCTAGTACCAAGAAGTCTGTGTCCATGTAGATGCCACCATTGTGATAGATCACTGCATAGCGGACCTTGGGACATCTAAGCTCATGTGACCCATGTGGACCACAGCAACCAGTCATGACAAACCAGATCAAACCAGTCGTCTCAAAAACACCTCGGCTGCGCCAGGGCCACCAGGGCCGCCAGGGCACAACATCGGATCTCGCGGCTTGGTATGGAATCTTGAAGTATTCCTCACATGCGAATCCCCGATAATCTCCGTATTGTGCTCATAAACCTTTCATCAGCATGATATTTCAAAGTTGGCACAGAGCCAACTTAAAGCGCCTCCGGAAGATCTGGTATATATTGCCTGATGTTCTTCTCATTGAGAAAAATGGGCTCTGCACCTAGCGCATCTGTCATTTACATTCACACACGCACACACACACACCCAAGGAAAGCACACACTTGGCACACATCTTCTGATCTCCACCAAGTCTTGATAATATGCCATGATACGCCATACAAGCCATACTATAAAATATTCCCTTCCAAGTTCAGGAAGTATCAGTGCAAACCTCTGCGAAGCTGATAAGTTTGACATAGTTTGACAGGCAAAAAACTTTGACTTTTCTGAGTGCTTCTGAGTGCCAAGGCATCTTCCGTGTGCGTGCCGCCGCCAGGACTCGATGTTCACTCGTACGTATTCAGGAGCGCCGTTGGGATACTCCCAAAGAGTGAACAAGTTACACCTGCGTCGGCAAGATTCGGCAAGCTGCATGGTTTAAGTATGTTTAAGTCATTGTGCAGGGTTTTGAAAAAGGTGTTTCCCATCGCAAACTTTCCTTAGCCTGGTTTTGTTCAAATTCTTGCCTGACAAATGTTTGTACTGATTTGTTTAAAGCAACTGTACTGATTTAGGTGACTATTGCACTATGTTGCAATCAATTTTGTCTCATGAAAGCACTATAAAAACATATTATGCCAAGAACTGCCAAGAACCCTCAAAGATAGCTCCATCTCAGCCAAGTCACTCTGCTTGTTGTGCCTTCAGTGTTGGTCCCTTCGCATCGCTTAAGTCCTCAGTGGCAAGCTTGCAACAATTGGCACTTGTTTCAGATATGACACATGACCTTGGTCTTGCCAAAGTCTGTGGAGACTAAAGCAGTCTAGAGAAGTTACTGTAGGCTACAACGTTTAGCAGAGATTCAGTGATTGAAAGTCTTGGTGCCACAACCATCCATTAGTTCCAAATCGAACAGCCAAACATCACTGACAAGTCTTGGTGGCCAAAGTTGATGTAAATGCTCGGATGATGCTTGGATGATGAGGTGTCAGTGAATGTTTGTGATGTCCGATGTTCCGAAACATATTGAAACATCCTGCACCCCTTCTGTCCGTGCTGTCCTGTTTGCGCTGTGCTGGGTCAATTTGTGGAGCCGGGTTCTCTGGATCTTCTGGATCTTCTTCATCCTCATCCTCATCCTCAGTCTGATCCTGAGTTTGACATGTTTGACTTTCAGTAAAATAGCCTCCATATTGGCTAAGACGTAAAAATACATAAACCAGGATCAGAGATTTGAATGATGTGCATCAATGTGCATCAGCATTTCAGGATTGTATCTGATTATTCTGATTTGCTCCTTCACTTTCATGGTTTTGAGAGTTCCTATGAGTTCCTACAATCAAGGCCTCCAAGTTTCGATTGTGCTTGTCACTGCTTGTCATTCTTTGCTCCAAACGAAGCCGTTGCTAATCCGGTAATGGTAGTGATTGCATGTACCCAACAAAGGATATGCTCATATGCATGAGGCCGAGAACAAACCATTGTGATATGCCGGTCTCCCAAAAAAGGCAAGTTATATAAAGTGGGAAGAATGGGAAGACATGTGCAACAAATCTATTAACATGGTACATATCATGACATATCTAAACAGTTCCAAATACAGACTCATCAAGAGTTCTCAAGTCAGCCAAGCAGCGTTGCTGTGCAACATCCGCTCCCCTTTGCTCACTGCCCATGCATAGCTTCGCAGTGAGTGAGGAGCCAGTCCAGGGCCATCAGGGCCATCAGGGCCATCGCCAGACACGTCACTGCTCCTGACGAAAGCTGACGGAAAGCTCCCAATCCCAAGTGATTTCAATGGTGACAGCAGGGATTATGGCCGGTTGTAGCATAACACGTCATAAATGTCATAACACCTTGGACAATATCTGACTAGATCTGACAACTCTACCTCGCTGCTGATGAACGAGGTCTCAAGGATCTCGAGCTTTGAAACTGACAGCATTCATCATCCGCATCATCTATATCAATCTTACAGATCTTACAGTATATTTTATATACTTTATGACACTGTGATACTTGGCCTTCTCTTTGTTGGTGTTTGCCACAGCCTTTGTCCAAGTACTAGCAGGTCTACAAGCGCTCACCCATGCTCATGCTCGACCATGCTTGACCATGCTCGGCCCTGAGCCCAATGAGCCCTTCCTCCAAAGTCTCCAGAGCGAGAATATGCACAAAAGCCAAAGACTTACCATGGCCACTTCTTGCCCTCGGCAGCCTCGGGTATGATGTACTATTCATTCGTATGCAATGTATGCAACATAGCCCGGAGACTTGGAATGCCGAAATCTCGTAGAATCTCTACACGCTAGAGTCTTGGACCTGCTTTTGCAGGAGGCTTTCATCAGCAATCATCAAAAGCATTTTCAATTGCCTACAAGTCGAGACTGTTCCTGATTGTACAGGAATATCAGTAATGGGCATTTATGGACTTTTGCGCTGCCATTGAAGATGCACTTTGTAAGACACATTCTCCGGGAACAAATCGCTGCCAAGCTGAGCCAAGCAGCAAGGTCTTTTGCCTTTTGCCATGGCAGTCCTTGGCGGGGCGCCAAACATCGCAAACATGCTTCTAATTTCCCAAGCTTTGTCGCAGAAATCATGAGACAATTGAGAAATACAGAGAACATGTTAGAAAATCATAGACATCAAATTCCATCAAATTCCAAGCTCCCGGACGTCAAGCACTGGAACGCAGAGCGCGCTTCAATGGCAGTTTATCCATATTAGTTAATCCATGTTTATGCAGGTTACCATGCATCTTTCCACGTTATGCCTGTTAACATGTCCCTACACCATGGAATGGTATCAAATCTATCCAACCTAAATGGACAATTCTTCACTGCGTGAACTCCATATTGGTGCTTGATTGATCCCGTGTTTTGTCCAATTGCTGGTGCTGTCAGAGGTGAGGGACCATGTCCATGTCTCAGCTAATTCTGCAAGACCAACTTGAGTAGGAGACACACGGAGACACGTATTGAAGCAAATCTTAAGACAGAACTATGCAGTTTTCACAAGAAGCAAATTCATTGTGGAACAGAAGCAACAATCTACTTGAGCACTGGCAGAGTTCGCAGTTTGAAAGGCTCAGCCTTAGCCCTCAAGACCTTCAACAAACGACCAAATAACGCCCAAATGATGCGTGAAGGGAACCCATTCCACTCGACGCTTCGGCTTCTTGGCCAGGACTTCATTGACGATGCTCTGGCCGGAAGAAACAGCAACGCATAGCAACGCAAGGGTTCGGCAAAGGTTTGGCAAAGGTTGCAGGCTAAGGTTGGCAAACGATTGCAAGATTGGAAGTTCATGCAGCAATGGAATGGACTGAAACATTGAGAAAGGCGGAGTCAAAACCGTCAAAATTCAAGCTGTGCCTGGCTCATCTCACATCAGCTCCCATGGCAGACTGGAATTTCTGCGGACCAACAAACTGTTCCTTGATGTTCATTATCTGATTATCTGTTCATTCAAAGCCAATTCAAATATCATGAACTTCTAGACCGTCTTTGAAACAAAAACTGCCTACGAGACCAAAACAGTCAAAGAGTTTGCAAGATCATAGTCATGGTGAATTAATTATGTGGCGCAACTTGAGAATGTCGCCACGCAATACAATCCTTGAACATTGCTTTGTTACTCGCTTGATCCTTGTCTTAGGTAGCCCGTTGTGGGCAACCTTGACTGACGACACGAACAAGTCACATGCCGTGATGACTCGATGACTTCAGTGAGCTGACTGGATATCACATTTTCAAGCTGAGTTGATGATATTCCATACTATTCTATACTATTCCATGATGTCTATCATTTTTTTTCATTTTATGACAATTTTAAGATGTATCGATTGCGTCTTTCTCCAGCCATGAGCTGTGTCGAGTGCAACTCAGCGCCACGTCCGCATTTTATAGTACAAAATATAGGTCTGCGAGAACCAAGCAGGCTACATAACTAGCGTGGCAGCTAGTGGCATAGTGAGTCAGATGTCTGGGAAATTGGCTCTTTGATTGTGGATCATTCGAAAGCAAAGTCATTGAAACTCTTCCAAAGGATGTCATTTGTTGCATCTGAAGGAACACAAATCATGTTGAACATGGGGATGTATGGATGCTGACTTCTGATATCTGATGACTTCCATCTTCCAAACTTCCGCTCCACAGCACCCTCACCAAGTTCTCTGCAGGACGGTGTCGCGCTTGCCAGCTGCGCAGAGTGCGCAGAGTGCGCAGAGTTCGTGTTGGGGATGTGCTTGGGATTGCTGCTCTGATCTAGACTCAAGCAAAACGGGGTGACAAAGCGAAACAGTGTGAAATACAGGCATGACAATGCATGACATATGATGACATACGTATTGACAAGTATTGAAATACCAAAAGAAATACCAAAAGAAATACCAAAAGAATCCAAAAGAGTTTGTACAAAATCATCCTGAAGCCCTGAAATATCCTGAAATATCCTGAAATATTCCTGAATGCATCGAGGCACTGTCAGAATAACCTCCTCCATAGAGCAGCTCATAGCCTTCCTCTACAAGCGCTTCCACTGTCGACCTGTGAACTTTTCGTCGCAGAGTTGCAGAGACTTCACAGGTTTGACTGGTTTGACTCTCAAATTGCTAAAGAGTTCTACACATATTGTACACATATTGTATAGATATGTAAGCTTTGACAGTGAAGAACTTGTCAATGTTCCTCGGTGTCTCTCGACCCCTCAACCAGTTCACCACTCTACAGCGACTTTACAACCACTCTCAATCAAAGGACACTTCACCTTCACATAAACTTCACTTTTCTTTCAATCCCTTCATGAGTCCTCATGGTGTGTGCCAAGGTATTCAAACAGCTGGCCTTTCTGTGCCTTTTCCAAAGGTCTCATCGTTCATGCCGTTCGTCTCAAACAATATCCATTTTGGATACCTCCCGAAGGTGGGAGTTCATCTGCAAGCCTCCTTTTTGAACTCAATATCCAAAGATTGGAAGCAAGAAAATAAAGCAATATAAAACAGGGATATTCAGTAATTCAGCTCAGCAAGGAGACACTTTTCCAGCGCACGGCAGCGTCTCTCTCGTATCTGGCTCGAACTCAATGGGGGCACCCAACACATCACCATTCACTTCCATTCGCTCATCTCAAATGTGACAACATGTGACAACATATTCATCCATATTCAACGTATATTTTCAGCCTGTTTCTGAATCTGTAACTAACACACTGAAACATACTCTTGGACCATCATGGACATATCATGGACCCATGGACATATCGTGGACGAGTTCGAGGCCAGCAATCTCACCCCGTGCTTCGATGCGGTGGAGCCTTGCAGGATCTTGGACACTACCGAAGCACCTGTTGAGGATGCAAATTGAATGAAACATATGAAAAACATATAAAACTATATAAACTATATAATACTTGTGAAACTTATAATATCTCAATCTTTTGTGTTCTTTTGATGGTTTTGGAGAACTGAATCAGCACAAGAATCTCTACAAGAATCAATCAAACCCAATCGTGAAGGTCAAACGTATTCGATTCAAATTTCAGCAGTCCTTCACGCTGGATGTTGTCAAACCGGCTGAGGCCTGGCCAAAAACATTGTGCTCGTTGCGCTCATTGTGGTTGATACATGTTGATACCACTGCTGGAGACATTGGAATTGAAACTCTTCAAATCTGTAATTTCCCACGCCTCAGGAGTGGCAACACTACTTGCCTCAAACCACACCATATAATCCATATACTATACCAATCTATACCATAGTGATGGCTCTTGTGATCAGCTTCTGGCCGCTGGTTGTGCTTCGCTTCCAGTCTCCCTGACACGAAGCAAACTTGAACGCGCAACACCAAGCAGCTTGATGTCTACCAAGGAACGATTTCATGGGATACGTTGTGCATCGTCGTGCACTTTTGGAATCGGGGAGACATGGGATCAACTCCAAACATCCCATGACAAAACTTGGGAAAGTGCTGGCAACTCTTCTCCAAGTACAAAACAAATACCAAAAGCAACATGCGTGACATGTGCTCCACAAAAACCTGCAGAAACAATTAAAGAAAAGAACGCGCCGTCCTTCTGTCAGAGCTGCTGGCCTCATAGCGACTCGAGAAAGCACAGCAAGATACGTGACATGCCACAAACACATCATAGCAACGCAGCCTACCCACACATGCAGCGTACAAACCCACGCACAGCATCGTAAACCCACTGAGATCCAACACGAGTAATGGGATCAAATTGGGATCAACATTCTGGAAAATCATGTTTTATCACTGAGCTTGGAACTGAAGAACCAAAAAGCGCTGCTGGTGGTGCTTTGTACCTGACCATACAGCTGCATATGCGCTTTGAAATTTATGCAGAGACTGCTACATGACATGTTTCCTACGCAGCCTGAAGTGGTCAGCGCGTGTTCGATTTATCAAGGTCTATGTAACCAGCCAGTGTTCTTGGGCCGAATGAGTTGTCACCACTTGAATGGCGAACGACGTGATACGTCAGTAATCAAGATATATCAAGATATATCAAGATATATTAAGATATATCAAGATACAGCATGGCAAGATATGGCAAGACTAAAAGACCAAGATAGACCAAGCATGTTTCATGACAGTTCAATCTGAGCCTTTTCGACAACAAAAACCCAAAACCGGACAACAACAGGGAGAAAAAACGAACGTCACGTGTGTCACATGAGTCTCGCTCGCCTGCTTGCTGCAGCTTTTCCAACAGGCCACGCCGAGGAGCTGGGACCATCGCGGCCAGGCATTGCCTTCAGAATCGATTGTGAACATCTGTGAACATCATAAGTAGTTACATGTAGTTACGGTATGTTGCGGTGACTACATTGAACTACATTTAAATACTAACGGACTTTTAAATATACGAACAGGTATTTCAGACCTCCGGGAAGGTTTTCCGTGTAGTTATAATATGTAGTTTACAATGTTTACATGGCTTTGTTGTCTACCTTCATCCAGATTTCACCAATTCGAATCCCTATCTTGTATACTGTGCATGAATACAGTTGGGAAATTCTCACGTCGCCAGACTATTCAAGTTCGCTACGAAGATCCACGGATCATGCATTGATTTTAGATGTCAGACGATGTCAGACGATGTATGACGATGTCAGTGTGTTATGAGTTTCCTCTATTTCTCTGGCCTTAACGGGCACTCTGGACACAGAGTCTTCTGCACCTACGCCGTTTCAAACCGCAGAAATTCCAAGATTTAACAGTCACATTGGAGTATCAAACATCGTCAATCCATATTGCAAGTCGATTGAAGTCTCACATCAGCAAATCCAGTGCAGGTCGAACGCTGTTTGACAAACGAATTGTTACAGTTGCATATTGCACTGCTGCATCTTCGATTCTTCTTGGTAGGTCTTGGTAGGTCTTGGTAGGCATCATGCTGTTTGACAAACTGTGCAATGACAGTGCTGCTGCCCTAGTCCCCATGGCCTCTCTCCTCGCTCTCAAAGGCTTCCTCTGCCTTTCAACCCAAATGCTACTGCCAAACATGCAAACAAAAACAAAAACACTGAAAAAACACACCAAAAATGCAAGAAAAAACATTCGACTTTGTTCTAAACACAAAACTGTTCAAACATGTTCCTCGTTGTATTCATTTATCATCGTTGTTGACCTCTGCTCTCTGAGGAACTTGCATATTCTCTATCTTCCTCCGGTGAAAGTGAACGCCTGTGAACTTTGCAGCTAAAGCTAAAGTATAATTCAAGGGGCGTGCTGCCTTTGACTGTTAAAGAACACTGCAGGACAATTTGGGAGGAATTTGAAAGGGCGCACCCAGTCTCCAGTTCATCACTGTCGGGAAACGGATCAGTTGGCAGCGGATCCGCTCTAGGCGGTGGCATAACCTCAGTGGAGCAGCTCCTTTGGCGCGTTTTACGGCTCATTTCAGACTCAATTGGTCTGAGAAAAGTATTTGGCTTTTGGCATTGCATTGTGCAAACCACCTTGCATGTTTCAGCCAAACCATCCCAGTCCCTGGCGCGATAATGCGGAGATTCCGTCGGATGTGCCTGCAAGAAGCTCTACAGTGGAAAGCTGCATCAACACGCAGGAACAAAAACAATCTTTGCGAGCCATTCTAGCGCCTCAAATCACCACCATCTAGAGCGATGCCAATCCAGTAATTTGCTGTTAGACTGTAGATGACTGTAGACAATCTGGAATTTGCAGCAATTCACAGCAATTCACAGCAATTCACCAAGTCTTCTGCCTTGCTTGGTGGGCTTGGGGCGTTCATAGCCCACAACTCGTGCTCGTCCATCTCATCCTCTGCATGCAAGCTGTGATCGTCTGTATCCTGGGCAATCCCCGACCGAGACTCTTAATGTATGTTAATTTGTAATTTCATGTAATTTCATGTAATTTTATGTAATTCAATGTGCTGTTATGATCTGTTATGTAGCTTGTAGGTTGACTGGACGACTGGACTTTGCATTTTTTCCCGGTGTCTCCTCCAGATCATCCAGCAATGGCTCGACCTTTTTTTGGTCACTGGACGGTCACTGTGGTCACTGTTGGGGTACCCAATTTTGATCACACCCTATGCCGTAGACATCCGTATACCATATATATATATATAATATCTATATACATATGTAGCTAGCCATTTATCCTGAGGATTGTACACGAGTCCCGTTGCATGACCTCAAACGGCTGGTTTTGTGGCTGCAGGGCCCCAGCAACTGATCCAAATGGTTCTTGATCTTGCACTCCTATCTTATCCAGATATATGCAGTCAAATCTCGCATTATGAGATTCATAGAATACGTTGTTCCTCACTGTACTTGGTTTTGTTTGGATCTTCTGCAAGAGCCCATCATCTACGATGAAAAGGAGATTAGCACAAGAAAGAGTAGCTTTGCAAGTGTAAATGTGTGCAACATGTTTTTGTTGTCTCTAAAAATTCTCTGAACGCCACTTGATGCAATTAGGCTACTCGTTGTTAGAAGCCACAGCAGCTGCTTCCTGACATCAACATGTCAAGGAGTCAAGCTCTCCCAGAGGGCAACCGTTTTTGAAAGCAAACGGAGCAACGGAGCAACTGCCCAAAAAACAACAGCTAGCAGCTCTAGCAACAGCAAGCGCAACATAGATCAACATGACCAAATCACGCCTCAAGAGCCTCATCTTTGGAAGATTTGCTCCTGTAAATAAAAAAAAATAAAGATTTATAAAGCAGTCTGCATTCAACCATCTCTCTGTACTGTCGATGTTCAGGACCACGTGGTTCGTGTAGTCTACTTGATCATTGCAACAAGTCTTTCAACTGCCCTTTCTTTTCTTGTGAAACACATTTTCCACCTCTTTGGCGTATCTTGCGCTGGAGCTTCAGAGGTTTCCTCCAAAAATCGCAAAAATCGCACCATTCACGGCATGCTGAAAGTGCATATGGGTGCATAATATGGCAACGGATGGGAACGGGATGGGAGTCTTTTTTGCTCAGAAAGGGCATGTTTTCCTGGTGCAGGGCTCTGCCAAAATCTATCCACGCCAGCCATTTTGATGAATCGACCGTGCCTCTCTCACGGCGTCATTCTCTTTGCATAGTGGTGTCGCCTCAGTGTATGACGCATCGAAGGAAACACGAAGACCAACCGTCCAAGCCTAACAAAAACATACGAAAACTGTAGGCAAGCGGGATGGGACCATCAATGCAAAGCGGGGCCGCCAGGTCACTAGAGTGCGAGCACGTACTATAGCATCACTAAATATAGCTAATATGGATCCATTATCGATCCATTATGGATCCATTATGGATCCAATGTGGCACGGAAAAACTGAGTTTGCGGCCAAGAGCCCCGAGCCTCGGCGCGACGCGATTCCCGCATCAAGCGCATCAACCAACGAGAACATGCTGACACCCACGGAATTCCAAAGGACTTCATTAGAACATCGCTGCAACCTGGACGTTTGCCCGGAGTTGATGTCCCGCAAACAACGTATTGTTCAGAGGCGGTGGCTAATTTTGATCCCTCATGAAGATAAAGTTGATGTTGTTAGCCCGTTCAGCATATTGGTCATAGGGGGTGGCGGATTTTGATCCCTCATGATGATCAGGTGATATTGATTGATATTGTTTCCTCATGAAGATAACTCTTTTTGAAGGTATCTTTCACATGCCACCGTGGCCTAAAAATATTCCCCTTGGCCGCCAAGCCTTGCCCTTGCTTGGCGCAACTTCCCAGCAACACGGAATTGTCTCTGTTATGTCACAATGATGAGTCTGGGCGAACGTTAAGGTTGCGGACTATAACATTTATAACGACGTCCAATGTACTGTATAGTAACTGTATAGTATGCGTGTAGATTCAGTAAAACAGAGCTTTAGAAGGACATGGAAGGACTCTAAAACGGGCCATGTTAGGAGAGCCGTCCCAGTCGGAGTATCTTGTGAAGAGCCGAGCCTGGCCTACAATATCAGGCGCTAGGTCAAACATGCCAATGCAGGAATGCCAGGCCAATGCCGGTGCCGAGAGATCAAGGATGATAATGGACTATCATGATCTATCATGGAGGATATACGATGACATTAATCATTAATCGTTCATGATCCTTCTATGGTGCCTTTGATCATCTTTGATCTTGGCCATTTGTGAAGCAATTCAGACTTTCATGATTTTCATGTGAGCGCACTGAGGCGAGTTCTTGACCCAGTCGGCCCCCATTCCTGTGATTGTACTTTGACCTTGAGGTTGCGCACTGAATGCAATGCTGCACCAGAAAGAAGAACCAGAGAACACTGAGAACATGACACACAAATCACACAATGACTGACTTGACATGACATGGATTGAAACATGGATTGAAATGGAGCATTTTGATTGACAAACTGATTGTATCTGATTGTAATGGGAGCCATATGGAGCCGTGGAGCCGTGGATGTATAGCTTACAATACCTGGGTCTGGTCTCAGGGGCAAGCGGAGCAAGCAGCAGAATCTCCTTCTTTTGACGCTGGGGCGACTGCCTTGGATAAGATCTGACACACGGCAGCGGCACATGTTGAAACGTCTCAAAGGCAGCGCCGCAATGACGCAGCGGACTGGTTCCTCCAAGGAAATGATTTGATATACATGATTGTTATTGATTGTTCATGACTGTCATGATTGAGATGTTCAAATCACAGCCAGTACTTGCGTAAGTGACCCTTCGGAAGCACTGCATAGCACTGCATGGCACTGCATATTTCAGATTCGAGTTGCTGGTACCGAGCTTGCAGCACGTCTCCCTTGGTTTGGTGGCGCCTTCACTCGAAGAACAGCACCTTCAAACATCAACGAGCAAATTGGCGCAAGAGCCAGTGAATTTCTCGAAGAATCTCAGTCTCATCACAGGTCTCACAGGTCTCACAGGTCTCACGGCCTGGCACTTCAGTTGACTCCGCCTACACGAGACTCGTGAGACTCGTGAGACGGGCACGGATCGGTTGGATCGCAAGCCCAGGAGAATTCCACCGACCCGAGAGACTACACTGACTACACTCGTATGTTGCAATTTGTATTTCGGACGGGCATTAGAACGCTACGCTGCTACAATAATCTACAATATATATATAACATCATTATCTTCCGTCGTCCGTAACTATATTCAGAAATCTTCCGCTGCTATTTTCAGATGATCTTAGAAGAGTGCTTAGCAGTTTAGCATACTTTAGCATAGTTTAGCAGCAATGACATTAACATGTCTTGGGGGTACTTCGGGCCAGAATCAATGAGAATCAATGAGATACATAATGATACATAATGATACATAATGATACATAATGATACATAATGATACATAGTGTACTTATGTGTCCTTGCTTCTTGAGTTGACATAGTTTTTCTATGTGCGCCTGACTCTGTGTGGACGCCGGGGGTGGACTCCGGCTTGGCATGGGTGGAGCAAGAGGGTAGGATCCGTTTGTCGGCGCAGCATGCGACTGTGTAGACCTTACGACAGAAAATCGAGAAATGTTGCGTCGATGGCCTTAAAATCGTGGACTCTCCAATGTTTAGGCAAGATATGGCAAGATAGGTAGGAGCATTACGAGCCCAGTAAGATCAAGAACTGACAAAAATTCACGAAAAGATCCAGCAAATTCACAGGCGCATTGCATGGACCAAAGCATCCAACTGTGCAGGTCGCTGCGGTGGCTGCTTGACCACAACTCCCTTGGGAGCCTTGGTTGCTGTCAATTCTGTCAAGATTACTGTTAAGACCTGTTAAGATCTATTAAGATCGTGAATTTGTTTCAAACACTGTCTGAATTTTCGTACAGGTGACAAAGAGTGACTAAGCTTTCCGCTGCTGTGCTTGGACCAGGCCTTTTAGGATAGGAGATTTTGAGGAATTTGATGGAACATTTTGCTAGGGTATGACAGGATTGACAGGGCCAAGTGGACAGCAATAATTACATTGGAAACAAAAAACGGAAATTGATGCCTCAATTTGCCTCAATATCACCTGGACTTCACCTGGCCTTAAGAAAGCTCAACCTAATGGTAAGCTGCAGCTGGCACATGGCAAAAGATAGCACAGGCATCCATGTGAGCGAGTGTCAAACTGATTTATACTGAGTTTCTTGCATGGCTCGACCACTTGGTTGCGTTGCCTGCTTAGTCCATGCACTTGCACTTGCGCCAAGCTTAACAAATCGAATCGTCGAACGGCGTACTCGCGTCCATTTATGATATATCCCCGGGAGGAAACAATGAGGACAACAGCAGCAACATGAATGCGAGCCATCTTGACTGAGGAACAATTGGAACAATTCAAGATTTTCTACGTATATCGATATATATATATATAATGTCAACCCCGGATTAATCAACCCCTAGGCTGTTCAATTGGGGGTGATACCATTTATGTATCATAATGTGACTATTTGGAGGGTACCCCCACAATTAATAAACCATGGTTTATTAATCCGGAGTTGACATTATATAAGATTCCCAAGCCTGAACTCAAGTCTGAACATCAAGTCTGAACATCAAGTCTGAACTTCAAGTCTGAACTTCACAGATCAAGCAAGGCTTTTACAGGCAGTTTTTAAAGGCCTATTTACAATGTATTTATATATGGCACCCGCAGTCCAATCTTATGAAGCTTAAAATGGTAGACGTTTGGGGGGGGGTGCCATATATATATATATGTATATATATATATCGATCATATCGTCCTGTACTGACAACACACCAGACGGTGTAGAGCTGAGGCATTGACTTCTTTGGCGCCTGCATTGCTCTTGAACCAAGTAGCTTCAACAACAAGTCCAAAATAGATCAAAATAATCCAAAGGATAGTTTTCAACTTCGATAGCAAAAACAACCGCACAGCATTACAACAGAGGTTGTGATGCTCTTCACAATCATGGCTGATCTAACGCACTGAAAAAAACACAAACATTACCATGAAGCAGTGAACGTGTCAAGACCTGACGATTTAATTGATTGATCCATAGACATGTTTTGAAAACTGCCAACATTTATTGTCTGCTGAGTTTGCACGGGTAAACCCGCCTGTCAACGCGTTGCAACGATCAGCAGCGGCAGAGATCATTCGAACCTCAGTGAAGTTGAAATGTTGGAGCGCCAAGTGCACCTGCTTCGAAGAAATAATCTTTAATATTCTTAAATGCTCTTTTTTCTCAGTTTCGCAAATGTTCAGTCTGAAGGTATCTTCTATATAGTGATCCAAAATACTATTGAATTCCAATGTGCAATTTGATTCTTTTCTTTTCGATAAATCGTTGCCGTTTCTTTTGTGGGAATACCGTTGGGCAACATTAGACAACCTTAGACTGCATGAAGGCTATGCATTTGGACAGTCCACCTATAATCAGATACTGCACAGCACAATTAGAATCCATTAGATACAATGGAATAAACCACGTACTTGATCATTTAATGATACAAGTATGAAAAACTTGGTATATAATATGTATATATATAATTATGTATATGTTAATATATCAATATCTATTATATTTAGATAATGTGCGTGCACTGTTTGAAGATCTTCTATGCTTTCGGCACATGCTCTGGGCCTCCGGGCCAAACGCTCTGCCTGTTCCCTTTCGGCCGCAGCTGCTGCTTTCTCTGCTGCAGCAGCTGCACGCTCAGCCAGTAACAGCTCCCTGCCACCGATGGGCCATCGATGGGCTCGTCTTAAAGTCGTTTTATCTTCTTGTTCAATGCGGTTCAATCGCAGGGGGTGGCACCCCTGCGGCTCTTACAGCATTGCAATCAGCGAAGGGCCTCTCTGAAGCAAGTTTAGCGTGAATCCTGCCTTGGTGTTGCCAGGTGCAAAATTGGTTTGCAGGTTTGTTGAAGTCATTCAAGATAGGAGAAACCATATCCTGTCTCTGAAGAAATGGATTTGCAAGAATATTGATTAAATTGGCTGCGAACACTGAACTCTCGTCTGAGGGAGGGACAAACAGCCTGCCGAAGATCTTCCGAGATCCGGAGTACGTCTTGCCACTCCCTGTTGGAAAGTCAGCTGTAGCAAGTGGGCAAACCATGGCAAGTTATGGAAAATTTAACAGCTCGTAACTTTAAACATACCAACCACAGGCACATCCAGGCCTGCTGTCTGCAGCTTCAGCAAGCACGGCCATTGTTAGTCTCAGGTCACAAGGCAGCAATGCAATGGAGTGCATTTATGTGCATTTAATGAGCATTAAACGGCAATGAACCACAGTTCAACCACACTCTGTAAAAAGGGATGCGATGCGAGATGAGACGAGATGAGACGAGATGATACGAGGACAAGTCAACTCAGCATAAGGCCAGTGCCACACAAACCTGGATCTGTTGGATCTGCGCATTTCTGTAGCCAAAATGCTGCGGGCTGCGCTGGGACGAAGAGAACCCCCTAGGGCAAGGCACTGGCAAACGATGGCAAACGAACCTCCTTGGTTTCGAGGAGACTTTTGCAAAATGATGCAAACTTGTGATGAAACGCTGAGAAGATTGAAGCGCTTTTGTAGATTGTAGACTTTAAACATCTTCAAACATTTTCAAACATCTTCAAACACCAGTCAAGCCATGCCAAGCCAGTAATGACCGCATCGACACATGGGCTCACCATTCTCGACGCTTCTTGCAGGCATCCATGAGGCCCTTTAAGATGGCACAGTCATGGCCTGTACATCGAACAGAACGATCTGTGGAACCCATGACACGCATGCTGTACGCATATCCCATTCATGTGCAAACGTGCAAACGTGCAAACGCATAGAACCACATCCCACATGCTGAATCTGCTGAATCTGCTGAATCTGCTGAATGCTGACGCAGACTCGACACAGAAGACAGCACAGCAGAGCAAAGCAGAGAGCACACAGCAGAGAGCTAGGCTTCCATACCTTCACAATCCAGTGCCAGCACATTCACAGTGCCGACCTGAACTGCGGAGGTTTGCTTCTCAAATCAAATGGACACCTCAAACTTGTCCAAAACCTCAAAGAACATTCATTTGCAGCAAATTGATGTACGTTGTACATACAATATCATACAATTATGTAATATATACATAAGATTACATACATGTTCTGTTTCTTAGATGGTACAACAAACTGTCGAAACTGTCGGAGAAATCGGGGAAAAGCCTGGGATTCCTGAAACAGCGTCTCCACTGTCTTGGTTCGCATGGACCTGGCGAAGCAAAACAGACTCGACTGTCCAAACTGAAAGGTGACAGGTGACATTGGCACAGCTGGATGATGCCAGCGATCATGGATGATGCCAGCATGATGCCGATCATCTTTGACCTTTGACCATCTTTGACCATCTCACCATTTTACGACAATGGATATCTCAGCGAGTTGCAAAACCGGCACCGCTTGCAAACTTCAAAAGGCCGCTTGGCTACATGCAAAGTTCGTTTATATGAGCAAAGTAGGAACCAATGACACATGGTTAAACGAATTGTCTTACTTATGTCAACAAAGGCATGCACTTATGAATCATAGCCACGGCACTTCATCAGGCAAGTTTCGAAACAATCGTTTTTTTTTGATAGATACTGATGGGCTTTCCGTCGTCATTCCAACTCTCTGTAATAGCCTCACTTGAGATGCCTGGCGCACCGACCAGCGATCCACCAAAATGTGAGAATTAATGAGAAATTATAGCATGCGGCAGCAATTTGGTGCGGATAAATTATGATAAATTTGGCACGTTCATCGGCAACAAAAATAAAACAACAACATTGCAGCTGTAGCCATCTGTAGCCTAAGCGTGCGAGAGTTTGTAGTCAAGATCCACAGCAACCTGAGCACAAGATCGACGCCCGAGAAGACAGACTTTGACTCGGTTGGGGCTGCACAGCACGAAAGGAGCCCTATCAACCCTACAGTGTGACATGAGCATCATCAGATATCATCACCGGTGTACATCTTCAATCCATACGTCAAGCATGAAGCTTAGTCAACTTTTATTTGAAATATGACGTGACATGGTATTATGACTATCTACGATGATACATGACATAGTTGAAGCTTCGCCAAGCGTTTCAGACTGCATGCGCAAAAGGGCGGCATAGTCGGCATTCTGTAGTTGTTTCTTCTAGTTTTGTTCAAAATTGTTCAAATGCTGCTTGGAAACGGCACTCTTCATGACCGCAGCGAAAACATCTGCACGAGAGATCTCGCCAGCGGGTTTCCTGCGCCATGTGGAGTGAAGGAAATGCAGCGAAGCACAGGTGGATTATGAGCATCTCCAGTGATCTCCTTGACAGAGGTTCCCAAGATAAAAAATACATAAAAATACTGTATTACCTCTATTCTGCTATAGTATCTATAGTGTGCCTCGTGATAGAACTCTAAACATCTCCAAACAATTCATTTTGCCGATTTTGCCCTTCACCCGGTGGATCCGTTTGGTCAAGTTTGGCGCCTGTTCATAGGATCTGTGCTTCCAGTTGGGAAGAAGCTGAAGTTGAAGCGCTTCTTTGTTGGCCTCACGAAACGAAGCTTGGGAAATCAAAACTCAATCGTGCCAGCATGTGCCAACAAACGCAAAATGATTCAATTGGCGGATGCATGCAACGAGCGCCATGAGCGCCATGAGCGCCATGAGCGCTATCGCTAAGGCAAGGACTCAATGTCGTAAATGTCTTTGTCTCCGTAATACTTCCTGAAGTAGCCTCGATCCTGGAAATGATAAAGCTCGTTTCGAACGCAACGAGGCTCGGCACCAAAACTTCCCCCAACTGCCAAAGTGAGGACATTGGGGCAGGGCATATTCAGGCAAACAGAGGCGGATTAAAATCGATACATCATGTTCGTGTATTAGTGACTGTAAATGATAAATGGATCAAATTTGTTCGAGGCAAACGTGGCAGCTTTGCCCCGTAGAAGACGAATGGCTCTTTTGCAACGTCACACGCATCCAGACCTGGCATCAAGTGGCAACTCACAAAGCCCACAGGTCTTTGCCCTTCAAATGTCATGCACTGAAATGCAAACATCAACCATCTTCAACCATCAACATGCACAAACATCAACATGATCACATATATCAACATGATGAACTTAGAATGCTTTCATCTTCGTTCTATTTGCATCCTCTTGCACCTTCGTAACCCTTCTCTTTGAACATGCGAAAATGATCGAACATGTGGCCTGGTATGGTGTGGACAGTGCGGTCAAAAGTCGCCAGCGAGACCCCACTGCGAGCGGATGCGATCATCCACCAGCTTCCAGGTCCACTTCTGCCCATATGTTGCCTGAGTCAGACATAGTCAGGCAATGCTCAGCTGTATGCAATCTATGGCAATCTATGGCAATCTCAGCAACCACAGTTCAGAAAAACCTGGGAAACAGCCAGACCTAGGAACGACGAACAAACAAATCCTCGTTTCCTTCAAACATCAAGATTTTTCATCAATTTTCACACTTTCTCAGATACCCCGTTGTTCATGCCATATGCCATGCCGCCTGTCCAAACACGCCGCGCCAAGAATTCATCTGCCCCTCCCAGTAGACGGCGGTTGTCTGGAGGCCATGCTCCATGGAGGCAGCCTTGGGAAATTCAGCAAGGTTTTTTTTTGAAACATAGAAAACACACACAGACAAAAATTGTCAAAAACACAAAAACACATTCACGTCTTGAAAACCTCAAACATATATGAAACACAGATGCAAGCGAAAGAAATCATAAGAAATCATAAGAAAACATATGATTTCAGTGCAATGCAACATGCTCTTAATTGGAAACCTACTGAAAAGCCAATGATCTTCTGACCCTCTTGCGACAGTGATTTATATATATATATACACACCTATTTATAGTGTCTCTCTCATTAAGAAGGGTGTCGGAATATCCTAGTTTGGAGAAGCTTAGACAAACGCTAGAGAAATTATAGCACATGCTTAGACTACGACGTTCAAATGCATTCCTCCCAAGGAGCTTTGAGAGAGTCCCGCGCCAAGGCTGCATAGCTGGTCTCTACGTCCTGAGAAAGCTCCAGAGAAAAAAAACGGTTTGTCATACTGTGCATATACGTGGATATGATTAACATATGATTAACATGTCATATTTTGACATGAAGAGGTCATGCTTGGTGAGCATTACGAACACAACTGCCAAAATGATCAGTGAATAATGATGTGACTCGATAGGACAGCGTCACAATACTACACGCAGAATGCATCAGAATGCCATATCCTGCCTCCATCTTTGGAACAAGCAGCAAATGGCGAGCTTATCGTGGCTTGCTGAGCTTGAGCCAAAAGGAATTTCACAATCGAGGTCTGATTTTTCAAACATGACGACACAACATGAGAAATGTGCGTCGAACATCGAAAGATTAAGAGCCCTCTCTCCCTCTCTCCCACATTCACTCCAACAATGGCCTAAGCTGGGAGGTCGACTTTCGACATACCCGGAAATACTCGTAGTCATTGGTGAAAACTTACACATGTTCAGCCGCTGGTCAGCTGATATACATTGATATACTTTACTAGAGAATATCCACATCATATTCATCAACATCAATCTTATAATATTCTGACACCCAAGCAGAGTTTGCGCCTGACTCGAATGAGATGCTGCAAGCCAATTCTACCTGGGTGCAAAGCATCTTACTTCAGTCGGATCAAAACACATTAAACAACATATGAATCAAAATAAAACATATTCACCGTTGCAAATGCCGCTTCTTTTGGAAAGCTGCCATGTCATGTCATGGCAAACATCTTGCCAACTCTTCCACGGGCTCAACCGTCACTTGCGGCAGTAAAATACGATCACTTGCGGCAGTAAAATTTCAATCACTTGCGGCAGTAAGAATCAATCACTTGCGGCAGTAAGACTCTTGTAAGACTCTTACAAACCAATCAATTGCGGCAGTATGATTCTGGAACGTTCTTACTGCCACAAGCGATTGGTTTTGCTTACCGCCACAGGCGAGGTAGGAGCCTGACGGTGGGGTGGGGTGGGGTGGGGTGGGATAATAACGTTCATGTTTTGTACACACACAGGCACGGCAACAGGCACTGCTCTTTCATCATTAGTTACTGCTCGGGTGGGTGGGGTGGGGTGGGATAATAACGTTGATGTTGAGGAGGAAGATGATGATGATGATGATGATGATGACGATGATGATGATGATGACGATGATGATGAGGAGGAGGAGGAGAAAGTTAATGATGATGTGCTAGCTATGTAAGTAAAATTTCCACCCTGAGCCCTAAACCTTTCCATGGAAATACACGCTAGCTTAACAGCTTCAAATCTAGTCGCGGTCGCGCCGTTCTATGTATATCCTAACGTGAGGCTATCGCCACGGTATCTAAAACCACTATATCAACCGTCGCGTTATTTATACCCAAATGCAAAATGAAAAGACATGAAAAACACAGCAGAGCTGAGATTCCACCTGGATAAAAGTCGGTCTTTCTTTTTCTCCTTTCATTTATTCTCTCTGGGTTGGATTCACACCAAATACTATCAAAAGCCATATGTTTTGCCTATATGGTAACCGAGTCGAATAACCCCCTAAAAAGTTGCTCGAACCCTCTTTGTTAGATCCCCTTAAAAAGGATGCAGACATGATCTAAACTTCAATCAAGACATCAGTAAAAACAGTGAAATCCTGTACAACAGAAAGAAGTTAACATAAACCTTCTGTACGTCAGCGCTGCAATGGTTCCAGTGAATGTGTAGAAATCACATGGATAGAAGACAAGTATGTGCGCAAGTGCTGCAAAGCAGCTTACTGCCACAAGCGATTGGTTTTATATACCCTGGCATCAAGGACACCCACTTACCGCCACAAGCGATAGATTTTTACCGCCACAAGCGATTGAAAACAGAAACCGCGATCTTACCGCCACAAGCGATTAGGCCTTGAAATGCTGCACCTGCCACGCAAAAACAGCAATCACCTGCAGCAGTAAAAAAAAATCACTTGCGGCAGTAAAAAATGAACGTTCTTACTGCCACAAGCGATTGGGGCATCTTACCGCCACAAGCGAAGTACGAGCCCTTCCACAAGCTTCCGCCTTCCGTATCTGGGACCCCAAACTAAGCGCACTTGCCAATACCTTGTGCTTACCCAAGGCACTGCATCCTGCAAACTGGTAAGCTCATGGAAAATTCAACATGTTTGCTGTAGACCCAACATGACTCAACACTGCGAAGATATATGGGTTCATATTAACCTTCATGGAACATCTGTGTTGAATCAGCCAAACCTTTCTTGCTAGGAATGACGATTCTCTGTCACTTCAGCGTTGTCGTGCCCATTTCGTGATCCCCCTTCTCGCCAAAATTAGGCAAAATCGGAGCCGCAAAACACCTCGTGCAAGCCGAATGTATTTGAAGCCTCTGTAGTTGCCTTCACGGGGTTTCAACTTCGCAGTGCAAAACATGAATAGACCGAAAAGATCTGAATAGACTTTGCATATTTAGCCCACTTAGCCGACTTAGCAGTGCTACAGGATGCAGGTTTCAAGCAGAGATAAGCAGAGGCAAACTGCGTCAAAAGTGCTTGATAATGCTTGATACTGTATACACTATTGCAATTTTGTGCTTGATAATTTTTTAATGTTTAGCAACGTTTAGCAAGGTTTTTCAATACACAATGTAGTGCTTGATCTGCAGTGCTAGACTCAGCTGGAGCTGGCGCCGTCGTTCCTTTTTTCGTCACTCGTCACAATTACATCCAAAAACTGCACAGCGAATGGATCCGAGGACGTTCCTGGCCACAAGCTCTGTGTATCGTGAACGGAATCACATGTGGAATTATCACAATTGAAATCAATTGAATTTCACACTTCAATGATATCTTGATATATCTTGATATATCTTGATATATCTTGATATATCTTGAATGTACATTTGAACTCACTTATCTGCTCACTTGGCTCGCTTCTCATATCTCATGCTGTCTCGTGCTGTTTGATCTCAGTGTTTCACAGAATTTTCAACAGCGCCGACAACACGACTGACTCCGAATACTCCGACCCACGACAAAATCGTCGGGGGGGCTCGAGTGGAGCTGCAGAGTTTCGTTTCCTGCAGGGTGTTGGTCCCAACGGTCCCAACTTTTGGCCAACGATGACTTGGATGACTCGGATGACCAACATGATTCAACGATAGAGTAATCGACATAGAACATTAGCAAGCACGATATAAAACATGATGAAAAATGATGAAAAGGTGACTTGGATGACTTGGATGACTTTTGGAATCGGATACTCAGGACATCTCAGGACTTTGCAAAATCATTCTTTTTTCGTGTCAGTCCTTCTCCCACCAGTCATTACTCCTGAAAACGCACCACTCCACGAACCCAAAGGTGGAGGTGGTGGTGGCGGTGGCCTCCAGGAATGATTAAAACACAAGAAATTTTAGTGTTTTGATATGTTCTGATATGTTTTGATAGTGCTTAATTCATTTTAACTTCCGAAGGAGCAAATAAGATAAAGAATAAGTTGAAGAACTCGGAACTGCAAACCGTGTCTTCTTTCTTCCAACATCGAAAACCCGATCGCAGCTGGTGAAGCAACCAGAAGCCACCAAATATCAATCAAGTTGCACTTCACTGGACTGCTGCTTCGCTTCTGCATCTCGGTCCTCACACAGCTTCTGTGCAATCAATCAGCCAACTGCAAACGATGCCTACACAGTCCAACGTGAAACCCAGAAACAGTGACCCTACAAGTAGAAAGAGCAAGTAAGACAGTAAGAAAAATCTGTGGACAACCACCATCTGTCGCGGCATTTCTTTAATTTAAGTCTTGTATGACAACAACGAGGCCATTTAGACTCCAAACAAATATACTTTCAATTTCCAAACAGCAATATTTCCACAATTGAAAGAGAGCAGCAGCACCCCGCTGCGGAAGCGGCTGGATGACACCCGCAGCTGCGAAAGCAGAAAGACCCAAGTGCAGTGGCTCAGCGACAATTGTCTTTAGTGTTTGAAGATGTTTGAAGCAAAAGCTGGACAACCCGACAGCTACTGTAAGGCATGCTAAGATATGCTCAGATAAACTCAGATCTATCTTGCAAAGAATATGAAACATGATAAAACTGCTTGATCAGTTTCTCGAATTTTCCGTCCTGCTCTGTCTCACTGCTCTCAATCTTTTCTTGAGAACTCGAGGCCATCTCAAGCCCAAAGCTTGAGTAGGATGTGCGTTCCGGAGTGGTCGTAAGTCAGCACGCGCGACACGGAAACACGACTTGGAGAGGCAAAAAAGGCTGGGAGTGATTGAATGCTGCCGAATTGTACACATATGATTTGAATTTAAATATGTTTAAATTTGCATTTGAATGCATTTGAACGCTTTTGATGTGTGGCATTCTGGGCGGTATCTTGGCAGCGGCAAAGAAAACACACTGAAAGCACATCCTTGAGCCACAATATGCCACAATGGAAGCGGAACTAAGCGTCAAGAACAGCACCACTGTCTTCATGATCTGTTCATGTCCACCCTACAAACTTCAAATTACATGAAACTACATGAAACTACATCGAGTATCTGTTTCATTGTTTCCTTTGCCTTGTGTGGCGAAGACACGCTCCCAGTGCTCAATGTCAGCAAGTTTGACATGATGCCTCGAATCCAACGTCTCAATTAGTCACTAGTCTCAATGTCTTGCTGACTGACAGGTTGATGCACAAGATCTTCAGGCGTGATCAATTCGGGCATCCTGCCAAGGAGTTCCTTTGCAATACTATGCTGCAAGGTCTATCTTCTCTAGACTCAAAAAATCCTTTGCTCAAAACCCAGCTATACTTTCGTTACCTGCGTCTGAGTTCTTCACATCTGCAGCACGCTTTCACGATCAGAGACCGCAGCTCGAACTTTCCTTACCTCATGTCTCGAGTGTAAACACAGTAATGCATGGCCACTAGCCACTAGGCTCAAAGCATTCGGCAAGTCGGGCAGTTGGTCCAAATACCTGGCCGAGACACATTCAGCAAGAGTCGCAAGAGTTCATGTTGATATTTCATGATATCCCTACATCATCACCATCATCCTATATCCTTCATCTCCCTCACAAAAATTACACACCCAATCTTGGTACAATAATTTTGCACCTCTGCTTCATGTCCACCGCCAAACCACGCAGCTTCGTCAAACCCTCTTTGGGGAGAAACCTGAGCTGTCTGCTGGAAAAATCACCTCTGCTGCAAAAAAAATCAAATATGGGATGAAAAAACATATCAAAAATTGCATCAGCTTAAAGACTTGATGTTTCTAAGACATCTTCATGTTTCTCATATGCATGCATAGTTCTCTTGAACACATGTGTTGCAGAAAACATGCGTACACTGCCAGCTGCGCAATCATTGTCATTGCACGTGAACGACTTTGATTCCCTCAAAGGACAAAGGACAGTTTTGGTTGGTAGACGGTGCAAGTATGCAAGGAGATAAATCAATGTTAGTAGATTTAGTAGAAATCAATTAGTTTGAGATCTATAGCATCCTTTGACCTATTCTGGTAGTCGTGATTCAACTTATGTTCAGTCAATCATCACAAAACAAAGCCATTGTCTCATCCCGGCTCGCATATGCTAACAAGATAGTTTCCCTGTCTCCTGACAGGCCATGATGTATCTCCAGCAGGAGATGCTGTCTTCAATCAAGTCAATTTTCTTGGAAATTTCTTTCTCACAGGCTATTTTTATATTCATTATTCAGTTGTGTTGGCAGCGTGTGTATACGTAGTTACGGAGCATAGCCTCATTCTGTTTCATTGGACCTATTGCATCCTATTGCTTGGTATCTTGCTTGTCAGTTAAGTCAAGGTCAAGGGACCTATAGGCACACGGCTTGTGGCTTGGATGTGAGCCTGCAGCCTAGCAGCAAGATGCAGCAAATGGGTGCAGCTGTGTGATAGCTTGGACATGCTTGGATGTACATGACAAATAAGGCCACTTGGGAATCGGGAAACTTATCAAACGTGATCAGAATGAGAATGAATGATTAACAACGTAATATCTTTTTTGTATTCCAAAGCCGATCTGGATATGCAACAAATATCAATATATCAGTAACATATATATATATGTATATATATAGTAACATGGTATTTCTTGATGACTCCAATACTGGCAACAACATGCAACAATTTATGAATGACAGGGTTTGAACTTGCCCCGAAACCTCACAGCGGATGTACAGCGTGTGCCTGTGTAAACGTATGGTAGTTGGAAGTTCCAATCTCCACGAAGTCATAGTGGTACAACTGACCTGGCTCAGCCGTGACGAGTGCCGAGTTATGCCACAACAAGCGCTCAGTCGCAGTTGGGTGATCCTACACTCGACACAAAATACACAAACATATAGACAAAAAACATGAAATCGATCGAAAACCATCACCTGGCTGGACCAGAATATGTTAGAATAATATGTTTGAATTCTGTCAGAGTGGCCTGGCGTCAGATCTGGCTGAGGGCTTTTCCGCTTTCGACCTGCGTTGCTATGGCCGTGTATCATCGGTGGTCAATGCATGTCATGCACTGTGTGTCATTGCTTTTCTCGCAGCCATGGCCTCGGGAAGAACTCGAAGTCGGTGATTCCTCAAAATTGACGCGAGATGTGACAGCTGAGGCTACAGGCATCTACAGGCTGACTCTGCAAAGACCTCCTTTCTTTAAACATATTGCTGGCCGATCTTCTATGTTTTCTGGGTTGCCCATTTACTGTCTGTGCGAAGTCATCTTCCTGCCTCTGGTGCTCCGATATTCCAGTTGTCATCATGGAACCATTGCTTGTACTGCACCTTGGTCTAAATTTCGGCACCAAATCCAGCAAATTCAGCACCAAAGTTCGGATTCTGACATCTGCTGGCATTCTGCTGGACAGGTCTAAGGCGGGAACCAGCCAAGCATCCCAGCAAGGCCGGCAACACCAAAGAGAGTATCGATATGTGCCGCGCCCCTTTCGCAGGATGCACAAGGTTCATCAGCCGGAAGATGGAAGATGGAAGAAGATGGAAGAAGTACAATTTGCGCAATCTGGATGCTTCGGGATGCTTCGGGATTCCCCTCCGAATGGCTTGGTCAAACGTTTGTTCACACAATACGTCCTGTTCTGTAAAGCTGAAGCAGGCCAAGAGGGATCAGCAGGTGTCAAAAGACACAAAGTATCACAAAGTAATCAAAGTAAAAGGACTTGCAAAACCTGATGTTTGTATCGGCTCTCAAAGTGTGGCAGAATGTGGCAGATGTAGGATGTATTCGCTCCAAACCGGATGTTTTTCGACCCATACAACGTGGCAGTTATAGAGTGACGATGACGTGGCTAAGGCAGAGGTTTTGGGTTTCACAAGGTTCAGAGTTTAGTCTGATTCTTTGCAAAGGGTGCTTTCTACATATTGTGTCATGTATCTGTGAAAACACACAAAACAAAAGCTATCATATGGAATCTGCTCTGTGAAAACACATGATTTGTAGAGACGGGCATGCAAACGTCGGGTTTACTGCAGAGAAGTTTCAAATGTCTCAAGTCTCCATTGCCTTCATAGCCTTCTCCAATGCAATCGCACCGGCCTTGTGGTCAAATTTCAAACTTGGCATTTTGGACTCGCAAAAAGAAAGGCAGGTTTAAGCAAACATCGTCAACCACAGGGAGAAACCTCCCCAAATCACGTGCAAAAACATCGGCTTCGTTTCATTGGACGGTTGGATCACTTGGTGCATCATGGCGCTGAGAATAGGACTAAGCCAGAATCAGCATGCGCAGCCCCAGCTGACGTGCCAAAGGTTGTTGCTGAAGACTTGCCATACATCCACCATGTGTTGGGGAAAATATCATTGAACAAAAATGACAAACCACATATTGCTGTTCAAATATCGATATACATTATGCACACCCAGGATCGTCACTAAACACAAACATAAACATATATAATTATATAAAAAACAACATCATACAAACAGCACACGTTTCAAAGATGTTGTTTTCGTTCTTGTGTCACGCTTGCCTTGCACAAGCTGTTTCGGTGGCCACCTTGGACAAGTGGTTGCTTTGGCCCCACTTGACCGAAATGGATATTAGCGTGGACATCGGTTGATGTCATCAACACCAAAGGGATATCAAAATATATCAAAATATGGGGATGGGTCAAAACCCTGGCACCTAGTGAACATCAAAATAGCTGGGATTTATGGATGTTCATCCCACTAAAAATGGTATTAATAGGTATTGACCCATACCCATATATCAACATATAAAAACACAATCATGAATAATCATGACAGGTTGACCTTTGGAGTGATGACCGCTGTAAGACTCTGACCACCATCGACCAATTCGCCGATGCTTGTAGCACATCGCACATTGTTTCATTTGTCGGTCGCTTGGCCTTGTTCTGACAATTTATGACATGTGAAAACAGAAAGCACTCGCGCCGTCTCTTCATGGAGAGCATCTCATGTGTCCAACTCAAACAGCTCACACGCGTGGAAAGCAAAGTCATTCTAGATGCTTGTAGATGCTTTTAGTATCTGATAGGATCTGATAGTCTTAGAATGTCTAATAATGTCTTTCAAGAGTCTCATAGTCTTATAGTTCATGTCTCTTGCGATGTTTCTTGGCTAAGCCGCATACTTTCCAGCCTCACGCCGGCGCAGCACTGCTAGCGTACGTCTTGAATGACCAGCTGGGATGAGGCGCCTTAGTACTGCTCAGCTGACATATAACAACATAATATAACATAATAATACACAATACAACAATTGGGCAAAAATGCGAATATATATGAACGCTTGATGCAACCACTTGTTTCTTTCTGTCAAACTAATGCAATGTTTGGCTTCTCTGAGACTTCGTCATCCCAGGTGGTCGTCCTTCTCGTTTGCGTCTCATCTTCCATCGCCGCGCTACGGCAATTTTGGTTTCAGCTCAAGATTCAGGCTTCAGATTGTTCAGATTGTGGATATTTATGATATTTGTGTGCACATGGCTGTGCTGTGGACTGCTGTCGATGCTGTGATCTATGCTGGAAATCGAAGTGCTGAGGCAACTTTGATCAAACTTGTTTGTGAAGCAAACAACATCAAACAATGACCTTGTCAAAATCCGCCACGGGCGAACTTGAAAGAGGTTTCTAGCAAACCCAGCTTCAGTGCTTCGCCCTTCACACTTGCAGGGAATGTGACTCCCACTAGCCGGCTATCTGCCAAAAATCTGGCGGGATTGTATATATCAGCTTTGCTGGGCAGGGCAAGCTGCAGCCTGGCATAGCCAGGGCCAAAACCATATCTACAAATAGCAGGGAGTTTCAGATTTTCGACTGCGCACTTTACTCTTAGGAAGATTCGACTTCAATTTGCCAGTGCAACATGTGCAACAGCATTTTTTCTTGCAAGCATCACTGGATAATGAAATCACACCCCCAAATTTTGGATGGGTGCTAAGGATGATCGTTAGCGTCCTCAAGACTTGAACAAAACATGAAACAACATGCTCGATATGGTACGATACTTTACCAATGCCAGCTGTCAGGTAGACACATCATTTAGACACATTGTGGAAAACACACATTCCAACACGTGGCAGGACACTTGCGGCAACGCTCTTTGAGCGTTGACCGACCACATCTGCAAAGATCTATCATTTGACCCTTGGCAAAAAATAGTACAAGAACAGTCGATGTCCAATATCATTTTCATAGATTTGACTCACTTGATGCTTTCTACAACTTGAGACCATTCAACTTGGCGCTTTGTGCACGGGCTCACTGAACTTCTTTAATGTCGCACTGCTTCTGGTCCCCGACTTAGTGCTTCCTCAGAATCCAAGACTTCTAGTGTCAGAAAACTTGATGCTGTTGGCAAGGAGGTATTGAGAAACTCCGACCAAAGTCATGGTCTTAGGATGGATTCGCAAACCCATTGACCACTTGCATGTTTCTCGAGTGAAACATGCCTGAAAGTCACGTGTTTTATTCTCTACCGGTTCAAAACGGGCCTATCAAAGCATGAGAGTCGCTATCCATCACTATCCTTCATCCAAGAAGCAGCGCTAGGAATGATGCAACTCCCGCTTTAATCCACTTTGACACAGCCTGCAAAATGTGGCAAAGCGCTGAAAACGTTTCAGCTGACACTAGGGGAGCTCGGAAGGCTGACCGCGTTGCCTGATCAGTGGGAAGCTCCAAGTAAAGCACAAAGTTCGTGGAATGGCCCGTAGTTAGAAGTGTACCCTTCCGGCTGAGGACCTGCGCAGCTTGAAGGGGACCACGTTTGCTACTTCTTTAGTCGAAGTACTCTTAGGATGTAGGACAGTGTAGGACACAGAACCGATATGTAGTCTCAAAATCTTGAACATGTCCCACTGCCAAGTATGATCAACTTTCCAAAACTAATTCCTCTGGTGTCACGATGTGTCACGTGTGCTTAAAGAACAGCTGGATTGCATCACTCTGAGGAGAAATGCTGATGGACTCTCAACTAATTTTGCTGGGAATGAGACGACCAAACCTTGAGCAATCATTCCGATGCCGCCAATGGGCGAAAGGGCAACACAAAAATAAACATGTTCCTCCCGAAGAACTCATAGAACCAAAGTTCTACAGCGACTCAGGAGTTGGCGGTGCGCTATGGTGCGCTATAAGAGATGACCATTGATGACCGCCACGCACAGGATCACCGCAACCAAGCTGATAGTATCAGCGAATACATGGGAATACTCTTGTGATGCCAGAGCATCCAGAAGCATCCAGAAGCATCCAGAAGCATCTAGTGTTTATCAACACTTAGACCAGTTCAATAGGCTCAATACATCAATCAAAACAATAGTGGAGAATCGCAACTAGTTTAGATCTTCCTCTGGACACACGAGATCCTGCCAAAGTGGCAAGATACTGTACATATGGGATGAAACACACATGCTTGCCAGCAGCAGTCAAGTATGCCCAGTCAGTATCAGGAGCTCGATTTGCATACTGTATATATCCTGTTCAATGATCATATCTATATGTATATACACATAGTCTGATACATACACATATACATCTAGTGTTTGTCCCTTCATTTCTAACTTTTGATAAAACCTGTTTGCGGATACTACGCAAACTGCCGCAAGCTCGGGAGTTGCTTCCTGCTGATTCCAGAACGCGCAAGGGAAGATCCCGTTCACTTGTATCAAGCGCTATTCTTAAACCGTTTTGTAGCTGATACAACTGCTATGAAAAATATTGCTTTGAAGTATGAAGTTATGGTATTTCTGATGCGTTGCTTTGCATTTGGATGCACCTTTGGGATCGGAGGTACAGGGCAGCCATCCTTTCGGACTTCAGCTTCTCTGGCTGCTTTTAATAGTTATGCCGAGTTATACCTTCCATTGTGCGAATTTCCAGCATATCTGATGGCGCACGTGCGGTGTTTGCATATGGGATTAAATGAAATAAACAACCTTTAAAAAATGATGTGAAAAACAAAGGAAGACAATGGATTTTCATCTTGCTCATGTGGCAGGTCCCTACCTGAACGTCCCACTTTTGAAACTTGGGACTTACCGTATCTTGTGCTAGCGTTCTTGGACTCTGAAATGCCAACCATATCAACCATCTGTGCGTCAGTGATGATTGATCTCGCAAAAATCACGAAAAGGAAAAAGGGCTCGATAGCCGTCCCTTGCCCTCCAGCCGGACTCCAGCCATCAACCACAATATCAATAGTCAAGAAAAAAACACTGCATCATCCTCGTCCGGACACCACTGAAAAAGCATCGCAGTATAGACCCTCTGCAGAAAATGCAAAGGTCACATAATTTCTCGCATTGATACCAGCAACCCACGCGCCCGTACATGGTTAGAATGTTCAGACTATGATAGATGATGTACTCCAAGTAGTGTCCCACCCCAGAATGATTCCCATGTTTTCACATTGAGAGAAGCATGATGAAGCATGGGTGCAAAAGCACATAAAGATACATAAAGTATCATACAAATGCATAACGTACCCTATTCACCAGCAGTGCGCCTTGTAGGTCGGACATCTGTAGTCTGTGGGGTTGGGCTTCCGGTCCTTGCCATAACAATGACACTGTCACGCAGGACCAAGCCAAATGGTCTGTTTTGGTGTTGTCAACCGTCAGCCATTGCTTTCCTGTTTCCCAATCTGTGTTTTTTTTCTTCATGCTCTGTTTTCAATTAGTCTTTGGAGTCTTCGTGTCATCTTAATTTGTCACATCATCACTCACTTCAGCCAAAACATGCCAAAACTGTACGTCCATCATCATACAAATGTAATTCATGCAATTTCTAGTTGCGTCAATTGCCTCGCACTCATCGGGCTTTTCTTGCTTTTGCGATCTTTACTATCGAATCGATGACTCAATATGACTCATCCTCAGGGCTCTCCTTGACCGGCAAAAACCAGAGCGGAGGCAAGTCCGTGAAGAGCACCTTCGGCTGGGATTCCTGTACCTGGAGAGCTTGGAATGTGACAAATCAACGGGACAGCTGTCGGACAGCTGTCGGACAGCTGTCGGACAGCTGTCGGACACAAAGATGCAGATATCAATAGATATCAATAGCTCAGTCTGGAAAAGTATCCGTACAGAGACACTTTTGCAATTTTCCGGACTCTTGTTTGGAGACTTTCACATTTCACAATATTTCACAATCAGATTGCTTGGCGCACCATGTGGGTGTCAGAGTCCCAACGTGCACCTCATACAAGGGACTTGAATAGAACAGGTTTCTGTTGAAATTCAGATTGCATCGAAAGCATCGAAAGCATCGAACGCATGAAGCCAACCATCCCAACCTTCAATGAAAAGGCCGTAGATATAAACTCCGTCCTGAGAAGTGGAGGCATTGCCAGACATCAACAGACCCCTTGGAGACTGGGTCAAAAATGGCTTCTCTGATTGAATAGTTCACTAGTTCACTACCTGTTTTGCAGAAAAAACATCAACAAAATCCTTTCGAAACATTTCAAACCCTGCCTCTGGAGGCAGCGTAAGCTCCTCGCAAAGTTGAAAGTTTCACATCACATAGTCTTGGCCATAGACTCTTGATGCCATAGGTCTTACAACACAGTTCTACAGAATGAACAGGTTTCACATTCGTGGAAATCCGATATTAGCATCAATATGCATCAATAGAAGTCGTTTTGCTGGTATTTGCAATAGGCAAGGCGCTGTTTGTAGAAAAACATATTGCTGTGATTTCATGGCCGTCACGCGAATATGAATAAAACACGCAAAATCGTACATCTTGGCGGCTGAGCATACATATATAGCATATTATTGCATATCATATCATATAATATCTATTATAAAGGTATATAAAGATGAATCTGATTCTTTTGTTTCACTTCGCAGTTTTTTAGCCAAAGTTTAAATGGGAAAAAACAAGACCTACCAAGAAACATCCCTTCTTCCAAAGCTCAAGTTGCTTGCTCCGGTCGGGCCAGACCCCAAACACGCAAGCCAAAACCTCTGAGACCGTCTTGCAGCTTGAGCAGGTTGGGGCCCCAGAGAAAGTAGTACAATGTGGGCAGTCACCCATTCACTTGAACCAAGACACTTGAGCCAAAACAGAGACATCTGCATCTTAAAACCCGGCGACGGGGATCTGTATAGAATATAATGTATACTGTACACATGTACGTGCATTGTATGTATCTGCTACAAGTACGGAAAACGGTTGTCCGGATCAGCGTCTCCTTCTTGGGGTTCGTCACATTGTCCATGACCTGTTGCTGGAAACACTTAATAAACAGAGACGTGGAAGACCTGTGGTAACATGGCCAATTGGGCTGAGAATCACTCTACATGATGTCTATACAGTCTATACGGTACATTTTTGGCCTTCTGGGAGAATGAAAGCAGGTCAATCTCTTCGCCATGTTTTCGAGCGTAGTTCTGCATGGCTCCAGTGAAGAACGCCTGCACCAAGCATGCCATTTATGGATATTGTGAGATTTATAGGAAAATTGCACATTGGCCATACTTTCATGACAACTCCACGCCAAGCGCACCCTGAAATGCAGAACTTGCATACTGCCGGAAGTGAATTTAGAACTCGCAAAATACGAACTTGTATCACTAATCTATCGAAACATTTGCAAAATTTGCATTTGCAACTTTAAAACAACTGTGTTTGTTGTGTCCAATCTCATCCAATCGCTCCACACCTGTGGGAAGAATATGCCACTGATCCAATGTACTGGTGGAGTCTTGCCCAAACTTAGCCAAAGGACGTCGTTTCTTTATATCACCAACAAAAGCCACGCCGAAGACAGTTCTGAAGCAGGTCGTTGTCAGAAAAACTCGAGTAAAATACTAACATTTATATACATTTATACTAAAATGTATACTAGTCGGTGTGACTCAATGCTCTGCATGGCCGTAATGTTCAGCCAAGGGGCTCATTCCAGTTCTGGAAAAATGCTACACGAGCAATGATGTCTGGGAACCAGCCTGTGCCAAGATGCTTCGATGCTGCATCATGCTCATCCAGGTCCAGGTGTCATATCATTTGTACAAAACTGGCCGGATGCACTGCTCAATGGTTTCAGTGACAACGGACCCTTCTTGGACCTCGAATATCACAGTGGATGAAAATGGATGAAAATGGAAGAACTATGTATTTCACATGCATATAACATGATTCTTTGCGTTTCCGTGAACATCAGCCGGGCATGCTGCGCCGCATTTTGATTTTCACAAGGGCAAACGCACAAAGTAAAGGTCTAAAGACTTGTAACGTTCCTAGGCCAAGCACCTAGAATCCTGACAAGCAGAATCAGGATTAACGATTAATAAATCATTTCAACATTTCTGTGCATTGGAAAATATCATGGTGGTCCTGGAGGGCAAATGAAGACAGCTTCAGAGTGAATTGCGATCTGTCTTCTCTACACCATTCTACACCTGCCAGCTCTACCAGACTCCACCGTTTCCGTACTTTGGATTGTGCATGTACAGCTTCATGTACAGCTTCTTCGCAGCAAAGCAGCTTCCGAATTCTTTGAATTCTTTAAGCAGCGATGCTCGGCTCTCGGCTGTGCCGGACACCAGTCAGGTCCTCAAAGCCTGGGACTCCGGAGCTCAAGGGGTGCCATCTTATGCCATGAAAGACACATACTTTTCATTCCACATTTCTTATTCCACAACGTTGACATCTGTTGACATTTCCACTGACATCTGACATCTGACGGAAACAATCCGGGAAAATCTAAGGGAAACAAGCACAGCATGTGCATCATATGCATCATATGGACTGCGGGCACAGTTCAAGTGTGCAGCCTTGCGCAGCAAATTGTCTCCAGTCTCCAGGTTTCTACTTGAAAGGAGGAACTTGAGCAGCACTTGGATGAACTTCGCCATTCCTCATCACCAATATAGACCTGCAGGCTAAGTCACAATGTTTTGCTTCTCCACCACTAGAATCACTAGAAGTCCGGAAGACTCTGAGTCATTCAGTCCCAAACGTCCGACTTCATCTTTGCTTTATGATGTGCTCTTAGCAACAATTCGCAAATCTTGTAGGCATCATTTGGCATCACAGTAAGCATCACACTGGATGTGAGACCGGCAAATTGGACACGTTCCGGTACTTCTCTGTAGTCGGTCAGCACCTTGGTGAAACTCTGCCAGAAATCAAGCTTTCAAAACTTTCGAACAAGCGCACGTTGGTCCCTCTATGGAGATGTATAGTGAGCATTTCACACTCAAAATGCCTTGTGGTTTACAAAAGTCTCGAACGGCAAAACATGTGGCAACAGTTTTCGATGTGTTCAACGGCTCACAATGAAAACATCAGAGATCAACGGGATGGGTTTGAACATGGAACATGAGTCAAATGCACACGAACAGTAGGAACCTTGAAACCTCGGTAAAACCATGCAAGACTATAAAACCCTTGCTGTGGCAGTGAACCATTGACCATAGCAGCATTTCAGATGTGGCTTGCAGTGTAGGAATTTCGGACGCAAAGGCCCGGGACAAAAACATCCGGATGCAAAGGTTAGTTAATCCATGTTAATTCAATCAATAACCTAAGTGAAAACAATCAACTATTCAGAAGTGAACTGGAAAGCTGATTGTCTGAATTGCCGTCCATCTTGGTCTTTCTTGGTGCATCTGAGGTCAATGCATTGAGAGCACATGGCTATGTGGCCGCAAGGACGCAAACATGTTGTGATTGGTCGGTCCAAACATACCACGTATTCTCCGTCCTGCGCAGTGTTCGAGGCATCAGAAACACAATTCAAATCGACTCAATTCACGCCCTTGGAACTTGGAGTATCGAAGTCACTAAATATTGCATCAAATTGCATCACATTGCATGATTTTGGTTGTTATGATCGCCTCATAGAATATATATATAGATAATATTATCTATATATATAATATTATATATACAATATTATATATATATAACATATAATCATATCGATTCATATGGTATCTATGCGAGTCATTGTGAGCCTATCTTTCTCAACGTCCTCCGCAACTTGAAAGACCTGCGGGGTTGGCTCTTCCAAAGGAGGAGCTGATGCTGATGCCCAGGACTCCATCGCTGGCCACAAATGGAAGATGCCATCGCCTCATTGCCGGACGTGCTCCACGTTTTGTCATCTGAGTAAAGGCAGTTTACTGCTCGTGAATTCTCTTCTACACATCGCTACACGAGATTCCGCGATCCAAATCGCTTGAAAAAGCATGTACAATGATTTACAATGTACATCCCTGTTGTAATTCTCGTTTTTTTGTTTTATGTGTCATATTGTCATGATTTGTCAATGTGTCGTTCACGCTGAGATGCTGTTCGTCCCAAAGTTCCGGATGGCGCATGAACCTCGAAATCCTGCCCCCAAATTCTGACCAACCAACCTGGCGAAGAACAGGACTGCAAGACTTGCACAGGCAATGGGCACCCGGGCGTGCCAGTTTCAAAGTTGGTCCAATGTTGGTTAAAACGCTCAAAAGTAGTCCCAATGAATTGCAAAGAATCTTGTTGCACTTGCTAAGGGACTTGCCAATGGATCTAACATCTCAGCAAACATCGAATATACATTAATTATAACTACGGTAATGACGGTATTGACAGTATTGACTACAATACTGTAGTATATTGTAGCCTTCTCAACCTGGAGGTGAAAGAATTAATCAATCTGATCACCAGTTTTTGACTTAAATGATACAAATGCACAAACCTCCTGGCAACACGGTGAGCAACTGATGATATCATGGGCTTTTAACCCATGGGCCATGCCAAAGGATGGTCACGTCAGGATCACAATCGCAATCACTGTCAGGAAGCCAAATACGGTGGCCCATGTCCATCACATGAACGAATGTCCTTCAAATATCCAAGTGAGAGACGTCTCCTTTGAAAAGAACAAGTGCTTGCCAACTTGTGATAATCTATGCTTTTTAATCGCATTAGTTTCTCATGAGTGGACACCTTTTCCACTTCCATCCAAGCACCACTGTTTCCAATACCCTGTTGCCTTCCAGTGTATGCAACCTTATGACCCTCATTGTCTTCGCTCACGAAGCCCGATTGGTTTCGAGTTCCTCTTTGATACCTGTGAAAATGCGACGAGGCGAATGGCTGCGAGTGACGACGCTGGGGTCGTACTTATGTCAGTCTCTGTCTACGGGACATTACGAGACTCGACTGCCCTACTCATGTGACGATGTCTACTCCACTTTGATATGACAATTGAATCGATGGAATCCTGGCATCTGACTCTCTTGCCACTGGAAAACGGGCGGAAACTTGACACTTGACACTCGAGGATGCCTCTGTCACGTCATTTGGCCACAGCATCCGAACCATTGTCTTACAATATCTTACACAATATCTTACACAACATCTTACAATAGCATACAATAGCTACTTAGATCTACTTAGTGTTTCTTCAATTTGCAAGACATCGACTCATCAAGAAAGTATGATCCCCGCTGTGAAACACGTTGAAACACGACGTTTTTCAACATGTTGAAGCACGTTGAAGCCATGGGAGGTGAGTATATGATGTACATGTGAGTATCAAGATGATGAACAATGATTCAAGTGAACAAAGTGAACAGTAGTAAATGCAAACACACAGCACTGGCTTTGGAAAGCTGCCAATATCTGCGATTTTGCTCATGTCACAGCATCTCGCAGAATGCCATCGCTTATATCACTACTGCTCCATTATCACTAGAATTCACTAGAGCAGCAAAGGCACTGCTTTATGAATTGAATGGAATGTGATCGGCCATCGAATGTGCCGTTGATGGTGTAGCCACCTGTCCCAGGACTGCGAGGAATTTGAAGCCCGGAGCTACTCAGATTTCTCTCTCTCTCTCTCACAATTTTGTCTCCTGTAAACATCTTTCCATTGCCTTCCTGAATTCTGTGGCAAAGCCCGTCAGCCAGCCCAGATCTTAAATACTCAGCTTACAAGGCCCACAAGGCTTACATTCATGGCTGCAACAGTGGAACGGGACTTGGACCGCGGTCCCAGAGTAAAAGGAGAAAGTCTTGGGTTATGTTTGGCCTCTTCCAAATTCCAAAATTTCCAAAATTTCCAAACTTCAATAGTCTTCAATCGTCTTCGATACACTTTGTTTTGCCCCAGTTTCACCTTGCCGAGGACTTCGCCCGGCAGAGCCCGGCCTACATCATCAACACCTCTTCCTTGCACATTTCCGTTGAGAAATTGCAGTTGGAACTCGCAAACGTCATGGTTCCGTCCAGCATAGGTGTAGTAACCACGCCTCGGAAATACAAAAAACTGTGACAATCGCCACATATTTTCTTTCTCAAAATTGTTTCATGGTGTTTCCGATTCTGTATTGCTTCAGCATTGCTTTTGCTCTAGGACAATTACATACAATTACATCAATAAACAGAGATCGAAAGAGAAATGCAGTGACTTATCATGACTTATCCTGGGCGCTGGCATTGGGTTTAGGATTTCAATGGATTTCAGCCGAATTCTGCACAGGAATTCTGCTGAGATCCAAACCATGCTCCGCTTGGAACCGACCAAACCGGCCTCGCTTTCCAGCGTCACAGATTTTGCCCGGCATTCTGGTTATCATTCTGATGATTCAACACACTATTAGTCAAATGACGACATGTGTTGACTTTGCTGGAAAAAAACAGGTCTTGTTGCGCAAAAATCATGGGGCCTGGTGGAAATTGCATGAAATTGCTGCTCCATGCTCCCTGTTTTTGTTCATTTCTGCTACGATCAATTGCTGGTCTCAAGAGCTGTTTGGATCTGGAAATGGGAACACATTGGGAACACTTTCTATCCTCTAGGCTCCAGATATCTCCAGATATTGCAAAATGCAAACCTCTTGCAGTTCAAAATGTAGGTTGCTTATGGTTGCTTTCCCCATTCACTGGCAATTATGGGGACTCTTGTTGACAGTGTCACTCTCCATCCTTGTCCACCTCAGATGACTTCAATCCGTGTTGCAGTTGCTCCAAGATGCTCAAGTGGAAGTGATGGAAGGGAAGCAGAACGTGTCGACGTCCGAACAGACATTTGCTGCTGCCTCCTGGTATTTGTTAACGCGCTTGTGAAAATCTCTGTGCTGATCCGTGACACTCTTTTCCACACCATGCTGCACCATGTCAGGACGTGACCTGTCACTGTCACTCCACACTTTGACCGACTTTGACCAACTTTGACCAACTTTGAGCGACTTTGACCAAGGGACAAGAGTGGATAGGCGTCTCTGGCACCATGCCCTCCCGATCGGAGATGGCAAATCGCCCACACACACAAGCCAAGGACGACAACCGCTCCAACGCCGGCAGGAATCATCCAGCCTGCGAAACCAACGACTAAACGATAACAAAAGCACCAAGCTCGTTCAAACAAGCAGCATTGAGCAATGCTGAGCAGCTAGTCCAAAGATGTCCAAAGATTTTGTCAGCAGTGTGTTTGAAGGTTTTCTGTAGCCAAATCACTGTAGTCTACCACTTGCACACACTCGTGCTTCTTGTTGAACTCATATCCACCGGTGCAGGAGACACACCTTGTGGCAAGGTTGGCATGATAAGGATTTTTCTGATGAGATTTGAACAGATTTGCTAGATTCTGTCAAGGCGTTTGCAAAGTTTCTCATAAAAATCTGCTTTGCAAACTCAGCAACGCAAGGACAACGCAAAGACAACGCCTCAAAACACATGATCAAAGTCTAACGGCGCACCCTTGGTTGGAGGCATCAGTGCAGCTGTTGCAGTTTTTGGCACAAGCCTGGCGCGCAGTGAGGTGATCACTTGCCATGAATTGAACGCATTAGCGACAAACATCAACAAACATCAACAAACCATGATCATACAATGATCCATGTTGATCCATATTGATCAAGGATTCATCCTTGAGGGACAAATAATGACATAATGATAGTGGTAGGAATAAATGATCACCTTCATATGTTTATACAGTATATATACACATAAAAGCAAGACCAAGCTGAAGGATGCCAACGGTACTTTGCATGTCTTGTCGTTGTCGGCAAAATATGTCCGATCACCTCAGGACAACGTCGATTTTGGGTTCGATTTCACAGGGTCACAGGGCAAAACCATGCAAAACCCTATTAATGCTTACCGGACTAGTGAGACTAAATGTAGAGATGTTGTATGATGTTGTGCATGTCCATCTTTCATTTCATCGAGGCCATCACATTCGTCACAAAGTCCAGGTCCAGCTAAATTGCAAGAAGTACAGAATGAGCCGCACGAAGTGCAGTTGTGTCCATCGTTGGTGTACGTAGGATCCTTATAGACTTTGGTTGGACAAGGCTGTCGTTGAAAAAAATCTAAGACTCTTGAGAGTCAAAATATGCCGGTTGGGTGAAGGAATGCACAGGACTTTGAAAATGCGTTCGATGAACAAAAATGCGTACAAGATCGTACAAGTGCGGCATTGTGCAGCTGTGCTTCACATTTTCCTGCGTCGCAGTTCGCAGCTCCAGATATACTACAGCCATAGCAGTGAGGTGTGCAAGGTCCACAGCCTTTACCAGTCCTGGCTGGAGACATGGATTGACGCCAATGCTGCTCTGGTTGCACCGGTTGTCGTCCAGTTCAAGTGCAAACCGATGCTAACAAATGGTACAATGACTGCGACTACTACGAACTCTGAAGCTTTAGATGCTTTAGGTCGTGCATCCATTTGTGCTTTTCATTCTCCATCATCTATATTATTCAAATCAGATACTGCACTCTTCCATTTGTGGTTCATAGTATTTCAGTATTTCATAGTCCTTTTTTTTCCATAGCGAAAGATACATCTTCCATCATCACAATCGCCCGCTCCAGCACCTCGGCATGCCAAATCATTCCGTTCATTCGTTTCGTGTTGAAAAAACCGCTATGAAGGTATTGTGAAGGTATAGGAATATTGTAGGAATTAGTACGGGAGTGTTGAGAGAAATTGAGAGAAGGACTGTCGCAGCAGTTGCAGAAAGAACTGCAGGCTTTGCAACTTCCATTGACCTCACACATGGGAAACGGCATTTGGGAGTACGTAGGAGTGCAAAACATAGTATATTATAGTAACAACTACAGTATTATAATCTATTATAGTATTTTGCTATATATTGCTATATATTGCTTTTGATGTAATCTCTCAAACCGTCTCAATTGTGGCCGCTAGGCAGTCGAATCCGTTTCTGCCAGAACAAAGTATATGGATAGTGCCGCCGTGCGACATTGGTAAAGTAGGACTTACAGCCATTCTTATCGCAGCTGCCAGCACCAGCTGTATCACATCTGGGCGTGTTTCAGAACAAAGCTAAAAGCATCAGGAATCATCAGTTGGAGAAGCAATGTGGTTCTTGCATTTTTGAGCTGAACAAGTTGGGAATCAAATGATTCAAATGGAAATCAATGGAATCGGTTGATGTCAGTTTCTGAGATTTCGCTGTCCTGCTGCAATTCGCTCCGCAAGCAGCGCAAGCCAAGCCCGGCAGGATGCCGCCGCCCCCGGGGAATTTGCCAAACCCCCTGCCGTGGAGAAATGATGAGAAACGATGAGAAACGATGAGAAATGAACACCATATGAACTTCATATGGCTATAGCCTATAGCTATATGAACATCATCGCACGTCCCCGTTCGATGCCTGGCCTAGTTACCTAGTTGCAACATGTGCCTGTAGACTTTGTGGAACACCGTTTAGCAAGGAAGTGACAATGCATTGTGAAAACAGTCTTACATTCTCGCTAAATTGTGAAACCGCTTTCCAAGCACGCAGGTCTGCAGGTGGCTGCCTCAGGCAAAAGTTATATGTCGTTTCTGTCATAACCATTCCAACAAATATAAGCAAACAGATGCAAGAGAGAGAGAGAGAGAAAGAGAGAACACAAATTGATGACAACACTACCTCGGAAAACATTGAACACGATAGTTTGGGAGACAGGCTGGGAAGTATGATCAATTAAGCAAAACTGCCAAGAAACAAAATGGCAAAACCAATCTGCCAGTCATCTTTCGCATTCTATGAATGAGAAAATCAGACAAAATCATTGCTTTACAAACCGAGAATTCCTGGTATGCATCTCTATAATATCTCTCTATACATCTCTATACATCTCTATACAATCTTCCATGACTATACACTCGCGACTAGAACCGGTAAGAATTGACTTTCCGAGAAGGTAATAACGATGCAGTAGGTCATGGTCCATCTGAATCCTTGAAGAAGTATATTTCTCCTTCGTTCCCGAGACAGACATAGACAGACCATACAGACCAGAGCTGCAAAGAGATATCCATAGATATCCAATGTCAGACCGAGAAAACTTGCACTTAAATACACCGCCCGATGCCCAGAGTACGGATTCAGTTGCTTCAATTCACTTCAAACAAGCCAAGTGTGCGTTGTGAATCCAGACGTGAATCCAGGCATACATCGTATGCAAACCGTAGGCCTCAGGGTCATAGCATATGCATTAAGATGCATTAAGCATGGTCAAAAGTCCTCGCAAAATCCAAAAAATAATAAACACAAGCAATCATGAGTAATCCAAAACGAACACTTTCTCCATGTTGCTCCAAGTGGCACAACACAGGTTGCACAGTTTGGGACAAAACAAGGATCTGGTGGAGGTGCTGGAGGAATGTAACGTCTTCGGTCATCATAGCTTCGCCGCCGGTCGTCGTAACTTCGGCGCCGGTCGTCGAAGGTTCTCCGCCGGTCGTCAAAACTTCGCCGTCGGTCGTCATAGGGTGGACTACGGCGTCGTGGAGATGGCTGAGCACCTGTTGTTTATGTTGTTTTTATGTTGTTTTATGTTGTTTTATGTTGTTTTGCCATGTTTTGCCAATGCATGTTGCAGCCCAATAAAAACAACAGCTACAGCAGCTACAACAGCTAGGACACATGACAGCAAAATGTTACAACTTGGTGCGTCTCCGTTCGTCTTGGGCAGAGAATCTTCTTGATGAAGAGAAGTAGCACTGAACATCATACAACAACCATCATTGCAGTGACTACAGTGACAAAGAACCACTAAGAAACACTAGCAACAGCAACAGCAATATAATTAGACAAGAATTGACACCAAAAGCAGCTGCATGGCCAAGATACTAACTGCAACGAGTAAGGCTACTAGTACTAGCCGCATTAGCCGCTTCATTGCAGCCCGATCGAAGTCAAAGGCCGATCTTGATGGTGAACGGTGCAAGTCCGATGCACAATATTTTTTCTGTATTACAACATATCAGTATCTCCCTTTCGGATCATTTTGGACTGTCAAGTGACTCTTGGTCCACTGCAATATAGGAAGCAGGTCAGGCTCTGAAGTGTGCTGAAAGCCTTCCCGTCTGTCAGGGTGTTTGTTGGTCCGTCTTCCACTCCATTTCTGTCTGTTCACTTAACTTAATTGTACTCCATTTAACCGGCTTTAGATGTCTTTAGCTTCGTTTAAATTCATTAAACTTTGTCTATATAGATAAAATATCGTTTTGCACTTTTGTGTTTCTTCTAGTTGAAGCTTGCTCTTAAGTATGTTTCAAACATTTTCCACCTGTATGGATGTTATTTCAAGCCACTGTAGCCTTGAGCTGTAAAGCTTGAATCTCTCCGCTTGAACGCGCAACATTTTCAGCTGCATGACTCAATGGACAGCTTTGATATTTATGCCCAAAGCGTTGCACGATTTGTTCACCTTATGTTTACCAGTATGTGAACATAGTAAACTTAGTAAACCTTATATAATATTTGCATCCTGTAGTGTCCTGTAGAATCCTGTAGATATGTTATATTGGAATATATTGGATGCGCGAGTCAGCAGCCGCTTTGAGGCACATGCCACATCTCAGGAACCTGGCAAGATTCCCCATGGTTCCCCTGATCGGTCGCCTGGGATACTGACCCTAACCGTGATCTAAACGTGATCTCTGTGACATCCATTTTGTGCCTCATTCACAAAGATAGACTTGCCCAACTCCTCCAACTCTGCCGTCATCACCTCACATCGCTTGAGTCGCTTGAATTGTGCTAGCAGATGCTACCAGAGGAGAGATTCCCCGATGCTGACGAAGCCGAAGACCTACTCACATCTACTCACTACGGAGCGCATGTTGGTAGCTGAGCTGGTTGCAATCAGGCCTTTGATGGCCTTTCGGAACGCCTGACAAACACATCAGGCCTTGAAGAAACCACCGTCAGGCGCAACAGCAGTGCAGCGTGTGGATTTTGATGGATTTTGATGGATTTTGTCCAGAATCCTTCTTGTGCCCTCAGTCAAATCTGCTCTGTCCTTCAGTGAGCTTTCCATGGTGGTCAAGAGCTTGTTATAACCTTGGGGCTTCAGCGGGCTTCAGATGTTCAGCTGCATTTTGACTGAAGCACCATGACGAAAAAGAAGGCAAGCTGTTAATTTATAAATCCTCCATTTGGACAAGCAAAGGCGAAAAACGCAAACATTCCTGCTTGACCACAGTGTTCATAGATTCCTGCGGGTCAATTTCCTCTGCCAATTTGCTGTCTGAAGTTTCAAAAGCTTTCAATTCTGTCTTGGAATTCTAAAGATCCTTTTGAAGCTTCAAGTTTTTTTTCAGCTCATGATGATGTCATGTCGCTTTCATGTCGCTTTCGTCCTCGTATCGTGTCGGAAACTTCTGCTCGCAAACGTCAAGCCTCGAGCAGCTGAGGCTCTGGACCAGAGAAACAGGCGGACTTTGAAAGTTTAAGTGTCCGAGTTTTCTAAGAGTTTAAACATGTTTAAACAGTTTAAATTCATTTGTGCCGTTTCAAAGTCTCCAATTCTCTAAGCTCTATGTAACACTGTAAGCATGCCAAGGATGCGCAAAAGGCTTCGGAAGCTTATCCTGGATAGATGCTGCCGTAGCATCCATGACCTCGGATTCCACCGGATTTCGCATGATTTCACAGTCGCTTGAGTTGTCACCCTTCAGTCGTCACAAAGTGCCTCTTGACTCGTCCGTTGATGCAACACTAACTGGTTGGTGGTTTGAACCTACCCCTCTGAAAAATCATGGAGTTCGTCAGTTGGGATGATGAAATTCCCAATATAATCAATATATGGAAAGTCAAAAAACATGTTCCAAACCACCAACCAGCTAATCTTTTCGGAACATCTAGGAACCAGGCATCATCAGCTGACTTGCCATCACCGCCACTACCACCGGCTGAGACCATGCTCTGCATCCCAAGGAGAAGCTTGAATGCCTTACCACTGCTCCAACATTTGCAAAGTTTGCACAGTTTGCACTCTCCTCCGTTTTTCTCTGACAAATCAACTGTGCATTGAATGTGATGCTGTTTGACAGTCTCCAAGAGCGCCTCCTCTTGAGCACAGGTGATTTTGCCTGGCCAAGAAGGATCTTCAGTGCTCAGCTTGTGGTCGCTTCGAAGCTATTTTCACAGACTCCCTGACCCATTGCTACCGAGATTCAATTATCATGGAGACCAAAAGCTTCTGGCATTGGGTACAACCTTGGTCTCAGACGGTCTCAGAGTACCAAAATGTACCCAACAAAAATCAGGACGTCTTGGCGGATCAGCTTTCGCTGGTCAGGACGACACGGCAAACTCTTGATGTACTCCACGAAATCCTTTGGGTGTGCTGCGTGGCATGCGGAATGCCACGCATTCCAATGCTCAGTGGGTCAGGGTACAAATCCAGAACGATCACATGACCCACATGATCCCACATGAATCACATTGTTCAAGTTGGTTCAAGCTGGTTCAAGTTGGATCAGAATGTGCCGTGGTCAACATTTTGGCAGACCTCCACATTCTCAGCATTTGGGGCGAAATACACTCCGCTAGAAGAGTACCTACAGCATGAAACTGTTTGGTCGGAAACTCGCGTTGCAAGATGCAGACCAGCCCAAACAGCCATTCCTATCAAACATGACAAAACCATATAGAACTAAGAATATTTAAAACATGATAAAACCATTTTTTAAAGCTTTCCACTAGCTGCGCTGGCGCAGCTGGCGCACTTGTAGTGATCCTTCTGATTCACAGCTTCAGGACAAATGAAAGTGCCCAAGATCCTGGCGAAATCTGGCCAACTTGGAGATTCGGCGATTGAAATTGACCGGATCAGCTGACCGCGGATCTCAGTGACGACAAGGCACGTCGAGATCAGCAGTTTGTCTTTGTCGTCAGTAACGCGACCACCATAGTTGATCTGGGCTCCCAGAAAGTTCAGCACTTTATATGGTACATCCTGGCATGCAAGGCAAGATCCTCCCTTCAAAAAATCTTTTCATTCTTGAACTCAACTGTTGTATTCTGTATTATTCTGTCTGCCAAATGCGCTTCGCAGTCTTCCAGTATCTTCTCGTATTGGTTCTCTCCTTGTATTTGTTGACGAAAAGCATGAGCTGCTGCCGGCAAACTGCCAAGTCCTGAGCTGAGCTTTGCGCTACGCTGAGCACACATTAGTGGTCACAGCTTCTCCAATAGCGAAAAAAAAGAAGTACACATTATACAATACTACTATCTAATACTACTATCTAATGCTATAGTATCTAATGCTAGCTAATAATACTTATATACAATTATACAATTGTATTTTCCGTATTTTTCATCATGTCTGTGCGGTCACTCAGTCGGATGTGTTGTTTGGTCCGGACGAGCAGCCTCTGGTGTGAAGCCGTAAGGAATGTTCCAACCAATTGGCCCAAACTTCCGGCGATCCTGAAAGTCGCACAGGTCGCACAAGTACTCCGAAAATGCCGTAGATTCAATTCGTAGATTCAATGTACTCCAAAAGATGTGCAATGTGGATCATTTGAGGACACTTTGGGAGACTCCTGAACCACGGCGTGGAAGAAGCAAAACCCGAACAACAAGGTCTTGAAGACCTTCCAGTGAAGTCATCCCAATCATGCCATGTGTAACCAAACAAAGAAAGGTTCATCATGGTTTATCACTCCATTTGCATCCATTGACTTTTAATGCCAATCAGTTGAAGTGCAGTATCAAGTAGTATCAAGTGGTATCAACTAGTAGTGTCCTTGCCTCTGCAAACGAGGTCGCGCAAATAATATGTTTGACAAAGGGAGAAGGGAGACAGGGAAGCAAGCGAAGCACGTGCTTGTATTCTTTGTCTGTGTGCTGCAAGTTCCTGCAAGGATGCACAAGACACGGTGTTCCTCATTGTTCTTAAGGCGTCAACGGAGGGCTTGTTCGACTCATCAAAGAGTCGGTCGCTCACAGTTGTGTAGGATCGCAGCCTCAAAGTTGGTCTACTGTAATGAGGGCAAGAGAAGAAAACAACAAGGACCGGGGCCGCCCTCCTGCAAAAAGGACTAACCCAATCATGAACACATGATGATGATATGGGATGAGCAAACATGAAGTAAAACATATTCAGGCACACTCCATGTGTACAGTGTGTGTACCAGTGTGTGTAACAGTGTATCCGCATAATGAGACGATCTTCACAAGCTGTAGAGGTCTGTAGAGGGCTGCAACAGCTGAGGTGTTGTGCTCCGGTGACTCTGATGGAGTGCAAGGATTGAAATGGAGATGAATAGAGAATTACGGTAGCGGTTAGGAAAAAAGATCTCCAAAAACACATGATCTAGGATTGTAATAGACTGGAATAACTTATTGTATAATGCTATCTCTATTCCTGCATGTTTATATAGTAGAGTAAAAAAGCAATCCGTCAAAGTGAAAAATGCAAAAACATGGAAGGGTCACAACAGAACCCAGGGCCCAAAGTCAAAACCATCATTCGGAGAGCAGGCGCTGAAAGCACGTTTGCGCATCAGAGACAATGTCAATGACATGTCCAAATGATGAGAAAGAGATAGACATGATAGAATGATTTACATGGGAAACTCAAAATGCAATCCTTCTTCTTAACAGAAGCAACTTGTAACTTTCTGCAGTACTTGGCGCTCCACAAGTTGGCTCGGAGTCCAGAGGGAGGCTCGTTGGTCATCTTCACACCGTTCTGCAAGACCTTCGATGCCCCAGAGATATAGTATGATATTGGCATAACATGTCATAAAATGTCTTAAAATGCCATAAAATGTCATTAAAAAATCAAACAGGCTGGGGAAATAAACATGCGAAGCCCATGTGCTGCTCACAACATCTCGCAACTAGGGGTAGTGATATGGGCTACGGCATGGGCTACATTGCACGAGGCTAGCAGGATCACCACACTAGAGCAACACCTTCCGAGGTGGTTTTCACAGATCTCCGTTTAACTCTCCGTTTGACCCAGGTGAACAAATGTGAACCATCTAGACATTTGGAGTACATTTGGGTGTTTGGATGAGGATGGGTGTTGGTTGTAGTTCCTCCCATACCCTGGCAACCTCCGAGACTTTGGACATCGAACAAATTTTACGGACCCTGTTCTCCGGCAGTGTAAATATCTTGAATTTGTGTAACATGTGTAACTATAAGTGTATGAATGTGTATGATATGTACCGTGTGTCTGTGTCCATCCATGTCGATTTCAGGTCTGTTCCTGCGACGACACTTCTCAAGGGCATCTGAGATTCATCTAGAAGCGCTAGATCCGCTAGGAAAATCTCACGCATCCCGCATGATCATGCATGATCATGCATGATCATGATCCGACCTGCACGGGGAATGACTTGGCTGGCATAGAAGTAAGCCACAAGCGGAAATTGTTGGACATCGTCTCGGGGTCCAGTTGTTCAACCTAAAGCGCTGTGATAGCGCTGTGACATGGTGTGACATAGTCGGCTCAGATCCGTCGCGGACCACGGACCAGTTGACAACCGACCCACTGCAGCTCTCATACATTCTCATTATCTCATACCTCTTCTCAAACTCAGTGTGGGGGTGCGGCAATTGCTTCAAGTGTTTGCATCCAGGACCTTGGAAGATCTTGTAGGCGCAGAAGCATTGCAAGTTCATTGCTAACATTAGAGAGCCACATAGTGCCACACATCAGGAAATTGTCAAGTTCTAGCTGAGGTCCGTGCTGCATCAAATGACAATTGGAGAGCAATACCCATCCTGCACCATGCCGCACCCCAGTTTTGTTTCAGTTCCACATCCAATCTATTTGAATTAGCATCTCTGTGAGATGAGACAACCTTGAGCACTTCTTAGAATACCTATGGGATCCTATGGGTCTACAGATCTGTGGCAGGTTTTTTCAATTTTCTCTGGTTCTGCAACCGCTACTCGCCGCTCCTTGCTCCTCTTGTCTTTGAGTTCCTTGTTCTTCTTCTTGCATTTTTTAAATTCTCTGCCAGGGTACATTCTTTGTACATCCTTTGCCAGACTGAGCCATTTCCTTTGGATGGTTTTGATATGTTTTGATGTCTTTCTTCATGTCTTTGAAAAACTCATCCAGAAATGTTTGCGAAAAATTCGCTTTCCTCCACGGATCTCGCCTCCACTCTGTCGGGCTCTGTCGATCATGCTCTGCGCCTTTGGACCCTGCCCTTGCCTTGTTTCGGACAGATTCGGACAGGTGCATCGCTTTGTTTCTGATTTGTGATTTGTAGAACAGGAAAGGGACGAAAGTGGGACAAATCGGGGACAAATGCAATGCAAAGCAACCTGTCAACTTCTGTCAACGCAAAAGCAAAATCGACTGCAATCACACTGATGCAATCTAAGTGTGCTGAGGCAGCTACCCCAAAGAGATGGGTTCAAACTTTTTGGCCATTCCAACCCTGCGGACTATGCAACTTGTCACTCCATCCGCTATATCCGTGCTTTTGTTCATCCATGTTCATCCGATGAATCTGTTCCAAGATGTCTTTGACATGTTTTCATCCGATGAAACAGGCCGAGTCGCTGCTCCGCAAAACGGATGACGTCGGACACTGGATCCGTGCCAGGTGAGAGAATGAAAATCAATGGTGTTGTGTTGACCTTGGCGCTGCATCGCGCATCGCGCAAGATGCCCACGGTGGCACAGGATGTCCTACGTCTTCCCCATACAACTTATACAACTTATACAACTTATACAACTTCATCATGACTTCATCATGATGTTTCGTCACATGTCATATTACTTTGTTGCCTTTGTTGCTTCGGCCCATGCTTCATTTGATTCAACACTTTCTGCAGGAGAAGGGCCGAATCAGCATAGGACTTTGCAATGTCAAAGGTCGGAGGGTCGACAAATTTCCCTCCGATTTCCTGTGAACACCAGCGCCATGTGTCAATCCATGGCACACAGCGACGACTCGTCGACGACTGTCACGACGGCTGCGCACCGGTCACCTGCCGGTCACCTGCCGGTCACCTCCGGCCTGGGTGATAAAATCGATGATCGCGGCTTTCAAGCAATCGATGCGGAAGCTGCGCACGAAGCCTGGCTGAAACAAGAAGCAACATGAAGCAACATGAAGCAACATGAAGCAACCACAGTGCGATATAGTGCGCTATAATGCACTATAGTGCAATATAGTGCGACAGTGCCACAGAACGAAGCTTCAACACAATCCTTGAAAGCCCTTCCTAGCCGTTCCAGAGGCGTTTTGCATTTTTCAAAGGTTCATTGTTCAGTACTTTGCCTGAACACTTTTCAAAGGCATAATTTATTAATATAGTGCTGTCTACAGATTGCGTCTAAAAGTCTAAAGCATCGAAACGACATGTCCAACTCTTCTTAAGCTGAAGACTTGCTGTGACTTTGCACAGCATTCGACGGATCCACATCGTGGTCCAGTGGTGACTGCGCCACCACAACACTCAAGCGGACGGTCAAAGCACTCGCAGCATGTCAGACGAGAGCTCTGGAGGAACAAAGTCAAGTCCTCCAAGCATGAAAAGCTTCATAGTGCTTGACTGTTTGGTAGTGAATTCATTCTCATCAGTTTACACTGCGCTCAAGCTTTGCTTCTGCATGAGATTTGAAATTTGCTACCTTAGATCGGTCCAGTAATTTCAAGTGATGCCTTGTGTCGTACCTCAGCACTTTTCACCAGCTTGACACAGCTCTCCTGCAGCTTCACCCTGTGCTCGCTGCCTCTGCGGCCAGTGCTTCGTCGTCACCCCAGCTGCGACTGCCTTGCACGGGTACGGCTTTGGCCCTGGAACATCTGGAACACTGCAAAAGGATGAAAGCAAACGCATCAAACATCATCAAGCAAAAGCTACACCGAAGCAAAAGAAACGCAAAATACGGCAGACGATATTTTGCGCGCTCCTGCGCTCTCCAGGCTGCCAGTTCTTCCTGTCCACAATCAAGGAGAGAGTTGCCACAGCCCGTTTGACATCCTTTTATGGCCCGCTCGTTGGCTTTCACAGTCTGATATCATACCCTGTGGGTCCTGGTTCTGCGCAAAGTGTCTGGGCACCATGCAAACCTCAGCGGGATGCCCACAATACCTGCAATATGTTGCAAAACAGAATTTTAATGAATTCATTAAAATTTTCATATTCGAATATAATTTTTTGATTCAAAATAATTTAAATATGTTCAAATTATAGCTGAGTTTTATTGATTTTCCAGCAATTTCTCGCTCTGCCTCATCTGCGAGTCTCAGGGAATGACGGGTATGGCCATCCGAAGGAGCTCAGGTGCAGATTCCACTTCGCATCCAACTGGCGGAAACAAACGTGGACAGAGTCTGACAAAAGTTGTAGCATGTTGTAACATATCATAACTGTTGAATTCAGAAAGTCAAACAGTGACAGGTTGCTTCGCTATGCGACCTTCAAGTCCTGGAGCAGGTTCGCTGCCATGCACCAGCCGTCCATCCCACCTAGGAAAGAAATTGCATTTGTCATTGGTACTTAGCTGGAACACAAAATTCCGGGTGGGAAAAATGCTTAATCCTGGCTCATACCAGTACCGGCTTGCAAAACGGGTGTGGTATAACACAGTCTTCTTCGAGACAGTCTTCACTCCACCCTTCCTTTCAAATGTTTTCAAGCTGTCCGACCAAAAACAAAAGACGTTTGGAGCAAGTTGCAGCAGCATGTCCCCAGGATTGAGAGAGATTCCAACTGCTTGTTGACTCCAATTGTCCTCCTCCAAAGCCATATAGTCACCTATGCCATGCAACAATAGGAACATCCTGTCAAAACATGAGGTCATTGTGAATTGTATCATCAGGATGCCTCGGTTGTGCATCCTCCATACGCTATCGTCTTTTCCAGACTCATCCAGATGAAAAAAAATAGTTAGCTAATATTAGCTATACGCATTTTAGATGTTCAGCTGTGGCCCTGCACGCCTCGTTTGCGCAGATTCTGTGCCCCACCGAGGCTTTCGCATATCTTTTCTTGGAATGCAGGTCCATGGCTTCCTTTCCGCAGCAACTATGAAACTTCTTTTCTTTAAATAAACACATGATTAATGGATTAAACATGCTCAAGGTCGTTTGATCCGGCCTGGGATACATACAAAGCCACCAGTGGAAGAATCGGCAAGGCAAAGGTTCACCAAGCCCTTTGCAACGCAAAGCACAAGCAACCGGAAGTGCGAGGCCCACATAGCTCAGTCTGGTCATCTGTCGAAACTAGACGACGGATGGCCCGAGAGCGTAGAGGAGCAGGGTCTTCTGTTGTTAGTATTGAGACACTATATTAAGCAGACGAGAAGAGTAGTATCAAGACAATATATTACAAGTACAAGACAATAGTTTGCATCGTATCCTCCCTATAGTTTTTCACACACAGAACCTTTTACACACAGACGTTTTTGCGCACAGAAACTTTTACACACAGAAGCTTTTACACACAGAGACTTTTACACACAGACGCTTTTACACACAGACGCTTTTACACACGGAAACTTTTACACACAGAAGCTTTTACACACAGACACTTTTTCACACGGAAACTTTTACGCACAGACACTTTTACACACATAGGCTTTTACACTCAGACGCCTTTACATACAAACACTTTTACACGCAGACACTTTTACACACAAACACTTTTACACACAGACGCTTTTACACAAAGAAGCTTTTACACACAGACGCTTTTACACACAGACGCTTTTACACACAGACGCGTTTACACACAGACGCGTTTACACACAGACACTTTTACACACAGACGCTTTTACACACAGACGCTTTTACACACAGACGCTTTTACACACAGACGCGTTTAGACACAAAAGCTTTTACACAAAGAAGCTTTTACACACAGACGCGTTTACACACAGACGCGTTTGCACACAGAAGCTTTTACACACAGACGCGTTTACACACAGACGCGTTTAGACACAAAAGCTTTTACACAAAGAAGCTTTTACACACAGACGCGTTTACACACAGACGCGTTTGCACACAGAAGCTTTTACACACAGACGCGTTTACACACAGACGCGTTTGCACACAGACGCTTTTTCACACAGACGCGTTTGCACAAAGACGCGTTTACACACACGCACACACGCGTTTACACAAAGAATCTTTTGCACACAGACGCATTTACACGCAGACGCCTTTACACACAGACGCGTTTACACACAAACGCTTTTACACACAGACGCTTTTACACAAAGAAGCTTTTATGCACAGACGCTTTTACACACAGACACGTTTACACACAGCAGCTTTTACACACAGACACGTTTAATCGAATTTCATTTCGTTCGAAAGGGTTGCCGCGGCACACTCAAAATCGCAATTTTACCTCAGTTTTTGGCGATCGAACCTCATTTCGTGCGAAAGAGTTGCCGCGGCGCACTCAAAATCGCAATTTTACCTCAGTTTTTGGCGATCAAACCTCATTTCGTGGGAAAGGGTTGCCGCCGAGGTTGTAAAATCGCAACTTTACTGCAGTTTTTGGCGATCGAACCTCATTTCGTGCGAAAGGGTTGCCGCGGCACACTCAAAATCGCAACTTTACTGCAGTTTTTGGCGATCGAACCTCATTTCGTGCGAAAGGGTTGCCGCGGCACACTCAAAATCGCAACTTTACTGCAGTTTTTGGCGATCGAACCTCGTTTCGTGCGAAAGGGTTGCGTTTCGTGCGAAAGGGTTGCGTTTCGTGCCCTCTCGTTGGCACTTCCCCGCGCCTTCAAGAGAGAAATAGAAAAGAAGGAGACAGCAAGAGGGCAAGAGAGCAAGAGGGCAAGAGAGCAAGAGGGCAAGAGAGAATGTGAAGATGTGAAGATGTGAAGATGAGAAGATGTGAAGATTTGAAGATGTGAAGATGTGAAGATGTGAAGATGAGAAGATGTGAAGATGTGATGTGAAGATGAGAAGATGTGGAGATGTGAGGATGTGAAGATGTGAGGATGTGAAGATGTGGAGATGAGAAGATGTGAAGATGTGAGGATGTGAAGATGTGGGGATGTGATGATGTGAGTAAAGATGTGAAGATGAGAAGATGTGAAGATGTGAGGATGTGAAGATGTAAGGATGTGAGGATGAGAAGATGTGAAGATGTGAAGATGAGAAGATGAGAAGATGTGGAGATGTGAGGATGTGAAGATGTGAGGATGTGAGGATGAGAAGATGTGGAGATGTGAAGATGTGAAGATGTGAAAATGTTTGACAGATCCCCACTATTAGAAGAACCCTTCGCTCAGACGCTCTCGGGAAAAAACATGGAATCAACTCCCAACCTGTACGGCAAGAAGTTCACTGCGCTTGAAGACCTAAACAGTCAAACACCGGAAGTAGGAAAAACAGCCAGAGATGATCACAGTTTCTTGGAACTTTGCCAAGCAGCATTCTGATCCACATGCAGCCAGCTCCCTCTTGTTTTCCAATTCTCTGAGACTTGTTGAGGCTTCTGTTGCCAGGGCCGCCAAAGAATTAGACCGTCCTTCACACGAGAAGAATCTGAACGGATTGCAACTTGTTGCCTCGTTTTCCAATTTTTTCCTATGTTGTCCTCACAAAATCAAAGCAGTCTGAATCAGTCTGACATCTTCCGGTTCTGTGGCAAATTGAGGCAGTCCATGGAGGTCAGCAATTCTTGAGGCTCCACATCCTTGGGATTTTCACCAGCTTTGTCCGAGTCCCGTGCATAGAGATGTGGGGTCGAGATCAGTCAAACTCAGTGAAGACACTTAGGACATGTTTAGACTGTTAAGACATGTTAAGACATGTTATGGCATGTTAAGGCAAGCAGGAACTCTTTCTCTGAATCCTTTAGGATCGTTTGGGACATGTTATTGTTATTTCGCACCTGTCTTGCAACTTGAGCCTTTTGCAATTGAGATTCCCAATGCTTCGCAAATATTGATTGCACCGCCTCAGCCATTTTCTTGATTTTTCGTGTTCTGATATCAACAGTTTCAGTATATGTTTCAGCACAAAGAAAGAGGAAAACAATGTGACACCGTCACTGTGACAGCTTTCGTGATGCTCGGGCTTCAAGCACAGCTGAGCACAGCTGAGATACTGGATGTCCCCTCACTTTCCACGCAGCAAGAGCTTGACCAGCACCCCGGACGCAAACAATCCCTGTAGAACGATTGTCTTTTGGCCTCGCAAAGATATGAAGCAGATACCCCTGTCATTTCAGCGAATAGAAAGTCGCGATCAAAATCAACGTTGCTAGAGAATGCTAGAAACCTGAGGTGGGCTGTCTTGAGACACCTTCAATCGCTGTACACAATTTTCAAATATTTTAAACATCTTTGCATTTGCATTTCGCATCTTCCAATATTTCTGCAGCCAAGTTCGAAACCAGCGTTCATCTGCCATTGTCCAAGTTGTAGGATCATCCCTGGAAATTTGACCTGGTCTCCAGCTGAATCTTGAATCTACATCATATATATCTACACTTCCAGGACCGCTGATTCTCAGCTGATCAATTGGATCAATTGGATCAATTGGTGATTAGCTGATCAGCTGATGATCAGCTGATGATCAGCTGATGATCAGCTGATGCTCCGGGCGTTTCATGGTGTTTCATGGTGTTTCATGGTGTTTCATGGTGATTTGGGATGTTCACGGGTGAAGTCTCAGAAACTTCCGGCAAGATCGGCAAGATCCACGCCTCGACCACCGTATCCTGGATAAGGAGAACACGCTGATCACTGAGCGCTGCATGTTGCTTCCAACTCAAGACATAATATGAGCTGTATCGGCTGTATGTTGTTTCTCTTCCTTCTGAGCAAAAGCCTGAAAGTTGTTCAAGAAAAGCGTAGAAGGAAGCAGCTGGTGAGTGGAAACTGTCTTTATGCTTGTAAATTTAAATTCGGACCATCAAATATCCACAGTTTCTTCATCTCAGCAAAATGCTTCTCCCTTAGAAACAGCACTGGGGCATTCACTATCACACTTTGCAGGATGTTAATTAATCGGACTTACAGGAACTCTTGGTTGTCCTTGGTTATCCTTGGTTGTCCTACTGTTTTGGCTGTTTCTCGTCAGTGCTACCAGTAGTGACTGCTACTGTAGTGACTGCCAGCCTTCCAACCACTGCCATACCAGATCCTTCAGCTCCTTGCAGGCTCTGAGAATGCTGGAGACCGAGCTGGAGACCAGGCTGGAGACCAGGCTGGAGACCAGGGACTGGGGATGTGAAGGATGGATTCTACTGGTTTTTTCGGAGTTCGAGTATTGAGAACTTCCAAATTTGCTGGTCGTTCGCAGAGAAGCGGCATCGCTCCTGGACCTCCGCCTGCTGAAGCACTCCTTCAATTACCACAACTCCATCCTCTCGCAAACCATCCAGCCAGCCTTTACAGGGTGCAACACGCACCAAGTATTTCCAAGTATTTCCAAGATTTTCCAAGTATTCAACATCGAACAGCCGTTCAAAAACTGTACGAAATGGATCGAAATGGTACCAAATTCATAGATGAGGACCTAGGACATGGGAAGTACAACGCGAGGCCTTCATTGCTCGCTGGAAAACGCAAAGCACTCGCTGCCTGATTTCCAGAAAAGTCATGATCTAGTATTGAGTAGTCATGAAAAGTCTACAGTCGAGTTCATGGATTTCAACTAACACAACCGACACAAATCTATCAGAGTTGGAAAGAGCCAGCCGCGCCTTGCAAAGCTGCCGCCTTCGTCGAAATGCACACACGCCTTGCACATGTTTGATTTCACTGTGACATGTAACAACATGTAACAACCCATTGAGATTCTATGGCAAATGCAAAGTGCTTAGAGTTAGCTAAATCTAAAGCTACAAGACGGCTGCGCGTCAAGCTGTCAGATCCATTAACAAATGCATGCTCTTTTACCCTGAAGCAAAGGGTGGAACAACACATACCCGGTCTACTTACCCGGTCTACTCTATCTGCAAAGTCCATTTACTAACGATGCACACAAAAATGAAGCAATGACTCACACTGCCCAAGTTTGATGCAAAGCAGTCTGGCCTGCGCCGACAACGCATGCTTTCAGAGAGCGCTCCGTTTGCCCCGTTTGGCAAAACCGCGGTCTCTGAGGGAATATCTTTCCGTTTCCAACCAGAGGGCACAAGACTTGGCGAAGTCGCTGCAGTCGCTGCAGTCGCAGCCAAGGCACATGGACATCCATGGCGGCCATATCTGCCATGGCGTGCTACAAACACTTAGCGAGCGACATGACCTTCGACATCTTCGACATCCGACAAATTGCGATGTTTTGACGGATGAATTGTCGTGACGGTGTTCACAAGGTCATGTCATGTCATGTCTCATTGTTCACACTGGTGCGCCCTGCAAATGGCTGGAAGACGCTGGAAGCCGAAAATCCTGCACAGTATGCAACAGCATCACAGTATGTCAGCTTACAAGAACGTCCGCTGACGTCCCAAGCCACGGATCACAAGGATCTGCAAAATTGTGAATTGATGCTGTGCTAGGCTCTAACAATTCAAATGGTGAGCCGGCTATGCAGAGGCGTTGCAGCGGAGACAACCTTGCAGCTCAACATTAATGACAACCGATTAGATTCGGAATCGAAAGTTGGTCATTTTTTCCGGCAGAGCAACTAAGTTTAACTATAGAGCAAGTGAATGTAAGAAAATTGTAAGAAAGAAAGACTTCTGCAATGGGTGGATTGGGTAACAGCGGCAACACTGCAGATCTGAGGCATTCTGAGGCCATAGCTTCTTGTCCCAGGGATCTGGAAGAGACTCCTGCCATCGCACCAGAGATCGATGATTAAAGAATGTCCAAAATCCACATTAATTATCACAATATTATCATGTATGATCATTTATTCACATTTTACTGGGGTTTAAAATGGTTTAAGGCTACTGTATATTGTCCACGGGTCGTATTGCTTTGTCTTGGCAATTTTAAGGAATGGCTAATGGTTGCGGCTGCCTTCTCAGCTTCCACAGAGTCATAGATCTGCTTGAAATCCTGCTGCTGAACATCGGAACTGCATTTCGGAATAGCAGCAGGCATGAGTGGAATTTTAGCCTTGGATTCAAATTATATATATATTATATGGAGAGCATATGGATGCATATGCTATATTCTTGATATATCTTGATATATGCACCTTGTTTTGAACCCTTTGACCTCAGTCTGAAATCTGAGGGGAAAACTTCCAAGTTGGACACAATGGCTGTCTCGAAGCCTTCAACAGTCGCAGAAAAGCTCCAATTGGGTAATTAATTGTAACCCATGACGGATCCATGACGGATCCATGGTGCTGCTATGCTAACATGACTGAGGTATATTGATGGGATCCATGGCACACCATATAGCAGCACCATGGATCCGTCATGGGTAATGGTCTTTGTATGTCTTTGTCGACTCCTGCTCTGCGAAACATCCAATGGTTGTAGAATGTTGTAGACATGTCACATGCCAGTTTTGACCTTCTCAAATCCACTGGACTAAAATGACTAAAACGCAGCGCCTCTGAATGCAGGCAGACGACAAAGGGTGAGAATCTCATTCCACCTCTGTGGCCCGACCTGGCAGATTTGTTGCACATCTTGCGCTTGCCTTGCGCTAGAAGTTTTAAACAACATGTAACATTGTATCATGTAGTTATATTAGTTATGTTGCAACTCAATGTCTGAAAGATTTGGGTCTCTGCAAGAAGACAGTGACTTGAAGGGTGGCTATAGACATGCTGAATCTCTAAGTAGCGAACCCACTCAGCCGGAATCATGGGCCCTTTCTCGAGCATGTCAGATGTGGGACCAACAAGGAGGTACCGCAGCTCAGCATCATCGACACGGTTATCACCTAGGGATGTGATGCGTGTCACACTGGACACCTACAGTCACCCTTCACAACACGTTAAAAAACGCCATATATCGACATATCAAAACCCTGAACGGATCTGAAAGTTGATATATTGTGCAACTGAATCACCTGTCATAAGCACCGTTCAAAATTAGTATAGGACAATATACAATATCAAACAAAATGAGTAAAACGCCTCAGGCCTCCTCTCATTTTTGTAAGTTCTTCCATGTTTGTGTGCAACTTCCGGCCTTTCATGATCCTGATGCAAAGCGCAAAGGAGAAGAGCGTCTTGTCCTTTTCGAACAGCCCACGACCTCAAACCGCAATGAAGGTGGTAGAGTCTTAGTAGAGTCACTGGAAATGTCATGCCAGATTTCTGACTGGGTTGACATCTTTTACAGACTCTGTGTTTGTCCAGTGCGGCAAGGCCCCCTTCAGCACGTTCACAGTAACCGTCTTGATCATGGTCAGCTGTCAAACATGGCAAGATCACTGAGGTCCCAACAGATGTTCTGGTACAAAGATTCAGTGAAAAAGTCCTTGATGCTACTCGGATGAGGGGCTTTCAAAAAGAGGGATGAACTTACAAACATATGATGCATGATGATTCATAATGACATATTAGTGTAGGTTGCCCGACTTGAAGGATCTCCAACCTTTCCTGACAGGTCATGCCATGCTGCTGGCAAAATCAGCATGGAGGAAGAATTTCTTGCCACCCGAGGCAAACTCAACAAAGTTTTGCCAGAGTGTTTTCCCCCTAAAAAGGTCGACGGGCTGTCTTGTACATTCAAACATTTGAAACTGAACTGGCCAGCCATGACTGCAGGCATTTGCTGGTTTGACTTTACTTTTCGTATTTTTCACTTGTCACCTTCGCTGTCGGACGGAGGGTTGAAGAATTGTTTTTGATGTCTTGAACATGAATTCTTGCGCTTAATTTTTGTTCCTGTCCTCCAGCACATCAGATTTTGGTGATTGATCCACGGCAAGCTGGAACAGCTGCTGGAACCTCAGCCCATCAAACAGTCGTGGAGCATTGGAGGATTACTCTGCGAGAAAGCCGCTGCGGCAAGCCGCACGGTTCGTCAAGGAACCACTGCAGGCTGTACTGATACATTGGATCTATGTTCGCCAGCTCGACCTTGGCTGATGCTGACAGATGCTGACAGTGACACACTCCCGCATGGCCGCATGGTTTTTCAGGCAGATGTGGCCACCAAGTCGCGATTCCAAAGAAAAGAACTGCAGTCCGATACGCCACAGGACGGTAGGACCTTTGCGACATATCGAGAGAAATGAGGGGTTTGCCCACAACGGCAAGGGAACTTGCAAGAATATAGATGAATATACTACATGTATAATATAGTATATACTATTTAATTTGGTATAATATTGGTATATATAATAATATAGATGAATATATACCACAATGATACAAAATGATACTATTTGGTACTTGTAGATTCACGTGGAAGCTGAATCTCCATAGCTTCCCATGAAACTCACTTCTGAAAGCCAGCACGGCCAGCAGCTTCTTGGTGTGGGCAGCAACCACAATGAATCCCACCAACCACAATAGTATAATATAATAAATGTATATAATTCCCCCTGAATAGATCGAATGCTAAATTCAGGGCTTCTATAGGTGTTAGTACGAATAAGAGTACCAAACCTGTCTCTTGGCAATGGGACCGCACTTTGTCAGGGTTTCAGCATTTTTGGGAATGGTTGAATCTTCCTAACCACTTCTTGATATTGTTCTGTTTTTCTGATTTACCAGATTTTTGTGAAGATTGTGCTTTTTGCTTGTGCTTTTTTCCATTCGGTACTCTTGCTAATTGACTGCTAAGTAAATCCGCATTTCCAACTCATACTTTTAAAATGAATGCAACTCTGTACAACCTTCAAGCACGCGTGCACCCTCTATGGATTCGGCTCGCGTGCATTGTCGATATCCACCTCCGTCACTTTTGCCACCTGCACTGGTGTGATGCAGACACTGACTATGAACTCGGTTGCTTGTCATGATTGCAATATGTTCGGCAATATGTTGGGCATTTGCAACAAGAATGGCCCCATGTCGAGTATTAACCCCCCTTCCCCACCCCCTGTACCAATTACTTTCCTAACCCTTCTATATCTTCTATCCATTACTTTTCTGTCTGTCTACACGTCTATTTGGCATGAATGGAATGATTTATTCTGATGTTTCTTGCAGTACCACTGCTTGGGATGGGTAAAATAACGACCGTTGGTAAGCTTGGTCACTCCATGTCACTCCGTTGACATTTCAATTCTGCCCTTGGAGATCTTGGAGATCTTGGATGTTACAACTGTTACAATCGAATGTGATGCTTTTGTGATGCACCATGTGCACCATGTGCACCTCCTGCTTTTCGCCAATCTCCAAAGAGACTTGCTTGGAGGCAGTCACTTTGTCGACCTTGGATTTAGATCGCGCAGAAATGATCCAGAATTTGACATGCAAAGCTTTGGCGGCAAAGTCAGGTTGAGACCAGAGTATCATCCTCGAGCACATCACCCTCACTTGCCGAAAGCAAGTGAAGAATTTCGTCCTCGAAGAGCACTCAACTTTTTGCATCTTTTTGTCCCATCACCATACAACCGGAAATTCATGGTAAGCAAACGCAAGCGCCATACGCTGTAGAGACTGGACCACTTCTTCAACAGCGCAACCATAAAAGCAACTTCAAATGCCAACAACCCACAGAACTCGTGAAAACCAAACGCGGCATCAGATGCATGCAGGTATGCTCAGTGAACATACCAAAAGAAAATTATAGCTTGATGTCCTCAATCTCTTTCAGCTGTTTGTTCATCTTGGCATTGTCTTTCACCTGTCGGATGCAAACGATCAAAAGCCCCTAGGCATGCATTTACGATCATTTGTGGCCCGTGTGCTTTCTCAGGAAGCTGTGGAAGTGAAGTAAGTTTTACTCAAACTGCACCAACGCCATTCCGCACCAGCTGGCTCTTTTGCTCTTCAAGGTCAGGTCTTTCCTTCGCAACAACGATTCCCAGCATCTGATCCTGGAGCCCAGGGGCAGTAACGCCATGGTTGATGTTCAACATTTAACCATGTTCAACCAATGTTCAACAAATGTTCAACCCACCTCATAACAGCCAAACGTTCAAAGTTGTAGATCGGTCTTGCCACGCAAGTTGCTTGTTTGAAAGACACATCCTCCAGACCAGTTGGTGTGATCGCGAAGTTGAGCAAGGTGACCTAACCCGCAGCAAAGCGTGTTTAAATCATGCCTATATTATAGCCTATATTGCCTATGTCGCCTATGTCTATCGACTGGGCTCCATGGGTTTGAAAATTCAAGTCACCTGATGACACCTGAGAAATCTCATTGAGAGAAACACTGAGAAATAAAATTAAAATCAATGAAGAAACTCAGTGACAAACTCCAACTCAGTGGATAATGTTCAAATTATCCAAGTCCAGGAGACCTGAGGAGACCTGAGGAGACCTGAGGAGACCTGAGGAGACCTGAGGAGACCTGTATGAAATGCATTAAGAATATTTTTTCAACCCGATGCAGGCCTTGACCGATGTCTCGGGCGAGTAGTGAGGATTTGGCCTTGGGTGAGATTTGCCATGTGTGCCATGCGTGGTTTTGCTAAACGAGAACATGATTCAGACTGATTCAAACAGATTCAAACATGCCATCCAGATTCAATGAGATGACCTTTCCGAACATTGGCTGTGGAGATGCCGCGTGTGTTCAAATTCTCAGATTTCTCAGATCTCAGCAGTGTGGTCGTGAGATAAAACTTGAAAGTGTCTGCATAGTTGATGGACCTCAGGCTCAGTCAGGGCTGAAGATATCTGAAGATATCTGGCCATCACTGATGGCTTACTGAGGTGCGGGAAATGTCAATGTCTGGCGGAAACAAACCGATGACAGTCCGACATACGACATACGACGATGACAAAATGTGCGCACGTCGTATGTGGGGGCGGAGCTTGTCACCCAGCTTGATGGTGAAGCCGGAGCCATCTCGGACCTGCCAAGTGGCACTGTATGCACTGTCTCTGTCGCGCATCTCCTTTGATCATCGCGGCATATCGCGGCTATGAAAGTTTGGCAAATTTGCTTTTTGGACTACAGTACACGCTGCAGTCATCTTTGCTTGCCAGTCTGCCTTTTGCTGTTGAAGAATGGGCTCCAGAGCGGGATCCAAGTTCAAACCGATGTTTTCCAGCCTCATTTGAGGTCCCAATCATTCCCAATTATCTTACAAAGCACACTATAGAATCATCCAATCGGATGCATTCTTTTTGCATCTACAATCTTGAAAAAAAAATGACACAGGGATCCTTCGAAGGCGGAAACGCATGCAGCCATCAGCCATCAGCTCCATGCGCCAAGAGGCAAGATCCACTTTCCGAACTGGATGCCAAGCTCCAAAGTGCGAAGGAAATTGGTCTCGCTCATTTTGCAAACCTTTAAGCGCAACAAACAGCTGCAACATTGCTGCAACATCCACCCACATTACGACACATTACGACATTGATAGAATTTGAAACTCTGATTTCCTCTGCCTGCCTAAGGCTCTCACATCGAAGCCTGTTTCGATGTCCTTGCCCATGTTCTTGATGTACTTGTTTGCCTCGAACATCGCACAACGATAACTTAAATAACATCTGCCACCTTCACAGCTAGAAAGGAAGTCAAAAGAGTGAAACCATGTGAAACGTATCATACAGAATGGAAAAAATCGTGAAAAAATCGTGAAAAAATGTCTCCACCTGACGCTGTGGATCGATCATCAGTGGCCATCGCCGGGATCTGTCGATGATGATGGCGTTCCTCAGCTTGACAAAAATCGAGAGGGAAATCGTTGGCGCTCTTGGCATGTCATGATGGGTGCCCAGCTCGATGGAGAGAGAATCGTTGGGAAGAGAGTAAACCACCCACCTGTCAACGACGTCAATGTCAATTTTTTCGCCACTTCACTGCTCTGAACCAATCTGTGCTGAATCTATATATAAATCTTACATAATCTTACTTTCCCAATGATGGTTTTTGCCGATGTTTGCTGCGTGAATTGGATTAATCTGGTTGCCGGGAGCTGACAATTGCAGGCGCACTGCTGGATCTTCACAGGTTCTCCAAGCACACTTCGCATGTTGCACTCCTGCAGAACAGAGATGAACAGTGTTCAACAGAGCTTGTTTACAAGATCTTAAAAGAGTGCTTGAATGATCTTACATGTGTTTTGAGGAACTTGTGTAGTGTTTTTGGCTCTCACACCGCACATCCCTGTACCAAGACTACACAATTTCCAGCTTGGAGGTCCTCATTGTGCGGGATGGATTCCTTGTCCAGCTCTTTTAACCACTCTTGCTCGAAGTTCATGCGATATTCAGACCTCTCCAAAAGTCTCCCAAAGTCTACAAAGAGATGCAGAGTTTTGAAGAAGGAAAGAACCAAATAAGAGAGAGATATATATATATATAAATAATATAATATAAATATATATAAAGTGATAAAATAAGTTTGGAGGCCATGACTTCGCTGAATCTCAGGCTACGACGTAAATGGACCAGCATAGGAAACCATGCCAGCGGCGACAATGCAATCACCAGGCCTGATGGACACGACCAGACTGCGATGCTTTTACCGTTACCCTGAGAAAACATATCAAATCTAGTTGATGTATGACATTCGTAATACATTCGTATGTTTTGTCAGAACATTCAACAAGTTCCAAAAAAAGGGCGCCACACTGAAACTTCTGGGGACGAGGCAGTAGCTCAAGCTGTTCTGTGAGCTTTATGACCTGAAAAACTGAGATCCGACAGCAGAACCACTTGAGCCACTTGATGTTTCCACCGGAGATCCAATGAGATCTACATCCTGAGATCCCCAGCATTCTCAGCCCACCGAGCCTGACCGCAGCGCACACTTTGCAAAGGTGAGTTGAGGGTGAAGGCCAAACAAAAAGGTGCACAAAAAGCTTTCTATCTTACCATTTTTCAGGTCACGTTAGATCACTTCAGCACAAAGCAATCACAAAGTCCGAGACTGTGCCTTTTCACCTCCAAGACCACCAATCAACTTGTGCCTCGCTGCTGCATGCTGCTGCAATGCGCAAGTACAATTTGACCAATTTTGAACACCCATGAGCCATGTTGGAATACTCAGAATATCTCAGAATAGCCCAGAATTCTCTAACCCATAGGATCCATGTATGCTATATATGCTAACATTTGGGGTATATTGATGGTAAATGTTACCATATATAGCATACATGGATCCTATGGGTAACACGAGATATTGATTCAGTCGTCAGCCAAGCGATGCGGAAGACTCAACCAGTGGGTCTTGGGTCTGATCTTTTTGCTGAGGCACGCCCGTTCCAGCTTGATTTCGCAGGTGGCCATGTCACGTTGCAAAGCTTCTTGCTTAGCCTAGGTCCCAATGGTAGTCCCAATGGTAGTCCCAATGGTAGTCCCAATGGTACCGCAACATCCGCAAGTGCTGCCACTGGTACTGGGCCATGAGGCAAAATGAGGCGAAAAAAAATCAACTTGCTCCAGTCCCTTTGAAACCCAAATCAGCGGCTTTGAATGCATTGAAACATATTGAAACTCTAGGGGCCTGACAATTGCTTGGTTATAGTCCTTGGAACTTGGAAGCAATTCTGAAATCCGAGAATCTCTCTGCATGACACATCTCGACACATCTAGCTTGAAATCTCAAGGGCGCGTGGCACAGCCTCTATCAGCCTCTGCCAAGGTTCCGATTCGAGCTTCTGGATCTTGTTATGCACTTCACGAAGGGCTTGTTGGGCCGCCTCACGTGACGTCCCTTTGGACGTTTGGACGTCACGAATCGTCACGAATCGTCACGATTTCACATCCATATCGTCCATATCGTCCATATCCCATCGGCCACGCCGTGGAACATGTGGAAGAAAATGTCCATAGAAACGACGCATCCAACGTGTGCATCCGACCCTCGAGTGTCTCAAAGTCTCGTGCCTCGAGCTTGGCCATGCACTGCTCCAAATCAGCTTCTGCCTGCCATGCGAAAAATGCTTTATGTCAAGCCTCAAAGAGGTGCTAACAGAGTACACCAAGCCTATATAAGTCCTACGACGTGTTCAAACTCTGAGGTCGTCAGTGTTGTCGTGAGTGTTTTCTTTGCTCCAAAAAATCAGGCTCTGAATACGCTTAGTAATATTAGCTGAATAGTCTTAATTATCTTTATTCATCTTCATTCTACTGGTCTCTTCAATCTATTCTCAACATTTGGGGATGGATCAATACCTATTAATACCATTTTTAGGGGGATGAACATCCATTTACCAGCTATTTTGGGGTTCACTAGGTACCAGGGTTTTGACCCATCCCCATTTCTGAACTGCCGCTCTTAGCAGATCTACTTCAAATCGTAGCAGAAACTGCTCACCTCGCGGAGGAGCTGCCGTTTGGGCTCCACGGCCTCAAAAAAGGCGCTGCCAAGGCGCCAAGGCGCCAAGGTATGTGACCGCTCTATGCGGATATTGTTTTTGTGTGATATTTGTTGACTTATGCTATTTATAGCTATTTATATGCAATCAAATTATATATATACCAGTCAATAGCATTACATACCTTAATATTCAATATATAATTATATGTATAATTACAAGTTTTATCAATTTGATTTGAGAGAATACATGAACGTAAATGAATGAACAGGACATGAACACAAGTAAGGATAGAAATAACATAGAACATGTACAGTAGCCTTCTGACTTTCAACTCTGGAGAATCCGTTTCCGGTTTCATGACTTGCAATATCGACAGTACATTGTTTAACATACTACAGCACAATGGGTGCAATGAAGATAAAACCTGTCTCGTAGTGAGCCTTGGCCACAAAGTGATACTTGTACATGGCGCCCACCCACAGGCAAAGGGCTTCACACGCGAGAGAGGCCTCAATTTTGGTCGAAACAGCGTGCAATCCTGGACCGAACTACTCTACACCGAGGAGAATCACTCAGAACTGTACCTTTTTGATAGCTGCAGGATCGAAATCTTCTCTTTCCATATAGGGCGTGATTGCCTGCCAGATTGTAAGATTGTGGACAAAGGCCGAAAAGAGTACCGAAAATGTATGAACACATTTGAACACCAGATCTTGACTGGGCGGCTCGGCTCAATGTGTCCCCTGCGCTTTGCCTGAATGACTCTGTCGGGAATGTTGTCCTTGTCGAAATTGAACAAACGATCCAAGAGTGCTTTGGGATCCTGCAAGATCTCCTGGGCAAGGCACCAAACTCACCGCATCTCACCGCTCAAAGCCCTTTAGACAGGACCTAGGTCCATCTAGGTCCCTCGTCCTCGGAGTCCCCCTGGTGCAACGGTTTTGTGCCGCAGCATGGAAGTTGCCAGGCCTTTTGACTCGTTTCCCAGTAGTCGTCAATCTTTTTGCCCGGCGTGTTGGGATCATTTTTCTTGACCTCGCGAGGTGGCTGGTGGCATCTGGTGGCTCTGGATTCCACCGGGGATTGCAGATATTGCAGGCAGCATCTAAGAATTGCACTGGCTTCAGTTGAAACCTCATGCAATCAAGATATATCAAGATATATCAAGATGCAATCAAACAAGCAAAGAAACTTGGGAAACTGTTGGGTCGCCCTCAAAACACAAACAGCTTCCGGCTGAGGCGGAAACATCACGCAAATGGCCTCACAGGCCAAACGCACACCTGATGGCGGATTTGGGAGTGCCTTGACCTGCAACGCAAAGACGTGGGTCCAATGACTAAATGATCCATGCTCCGACAGCACTGCGACATGTTAATGTATTAATGACATTTAATGACTAAATTCTCGGCATATTTCAATGTGTTTCAATGTGTCCAGTCTTACTGCAATGCTGTCCAGTCTTGTGCCGAACGGATTCAAGACAAAAGCACAAGCAAATCTCATATGTCTCATATCTACTTTTTGCATCTTTTTGCCAAGGCCTCCTGGATGTGTTTGGTCTGTAGCTTGTTCAAGCAGGCAACCTTTAAGTTGAACAAACATTGAACGTGCGCATTGGTGTGCAGCAAGTCTGGCAGGAAAATCGACGAAGTCTTGGGACAAGTTGAGACATATTGAGACACAAAAAGTTCTTGAGCGTTGAACGGCCGTTTGCAACGCTGGCAAGGCTTCGTCAAGATCCTTCTGTGCATCATCCTTCAGTGGCAGCAAATTCTCGAAGCGACGAGTTCTTCGTAGGTTCTGATGACTTGCTGTTCTGGACATCGCTAACACCGTGCCTTGATGGCTTGTGTGCCTTCTGCTTTTGCTTTCGCCTTAATGCTTAGGGGCCAGTGCTCTTGAAATGCCAGCATCGCAATGCAGTGCGATGCCGTGATATCCGTGCTTCATACACGATTGAGCATCTTGATTGTTATCGATTATTATCACAATGCTTGTGCTAGGATAATAATAAACTCACCACTTATTGATATCCCTGTTAGATAATAATGTCTATGATTAGTCTATGATTAGCTTGTGCTGCACCACTGCTGCACAGCCAACCGCAAGGCGCCTCGGCTTCTTCTTTCGCTACTCGAGTCGAAACCTCCTCTGCTGCGGCCTTGTCGACTTCAATCACCTGACAGATGGCAACAAAACTCTGAGTTCAGTGCAGAGCCTACAGGTTGATCTAGATATTCATAATTGTTCATAGAACTTCCATATTATAAATATTTATAAATTATCAGCGAATTCCAAATATATGTTATTATATGTTAATCACCGTGAAGCATACTCCAAGACATCTTGCAACCTTCATCATCTCCACAACTTCCTTTTGAGTCTTTTCCAACACAGGTTTCTTCCTGGCATGTTGCAGGATGCAAGCGGAATCTTCAAACGTGATCATTTTGTTCGATGTTCGAAATCATTACACAAATCCTATCACTTGCTGTACGGAAGTTGGGCGCATGCCAGGTGCACTCAACTAGCATCTGCTGCAGCCCGCTGACCTTCACAAATCGTCACGAGATTCGGCCCGGCCAAGTGTAGCGGTTCTGTAAGGTTCTGTGCATCGTATGATCATCGTATGACAGCGGCCTGCTTTTCGGCATCCCCAATCTTCTCCAAGCCCACCTGCAGTCGCTTTCCAAAAACAAATCTCACGGCAACATCTGGCAATTGTCCAGCCTTGTAGCGCTTCTGCTGCATGCCCACCTAGCGACAACGCTCCTAGCATCTCCTAGCTTTCCTCGTGACTGGAAATATATGGAAACATGATGAAACATGGCCCGCAAATGCCCACATCCCACATCATATCACATCATCTACTCAAACAACGAACCTAGCTGCGCAGGTGGAAAACCAACAAGAACACAATTGGCATTCCAGTGCACCGACAGTATGATCATTCTTTCAAATGATGACCGATCCAATATCCATAGTACGGATTGAATACGATAACATTTCAGAATATTTCTCTTAAATGAATATTGCATATTAATATCTTGTATGAATATTGCATACCGAATGCTGCGCTGCTGCTCTGATGCACAGTACCTGCTTTCGCTTTATGGCCAGCACCGAGATGAAGCTCGAGAGCAGTTCCAGATACGACGTCGGAGTGATGTACACGTGACGCCTCCGAAATGGGACACACTCAACATATAAGTACTACACAATACCACACATAACCCACAACATATATTCTCAACAAATACGCACTACACTAGTTCGAGACGAGTTCGAATCTTGTTGATGAGTCAAACATTTGATGCACAAGTTGTACTGGTATCAAGTTGTGACCTGAAATACCCAATCGTCTGACTGTCTGACTGCCCCAACTAAAAAGATTCAGGCTCGAGCTTGTTCTTTTCCAGAAACTGTCGGGAAGCATGCTCCACGCTCATGTGCATCACCTGAAACAAATGCTCAAGGCTGCAATACTGAGCGAACAAAAAACATGAAATAAACTAAATAACATTATATAAATAACCGAGAATAACCGTTCACTTCGGTTTGTTCAGGGATTGGGCAGGCGAAGAGGCCATGACTTGGAACAGCTTCAAGGATCCTTCAAACTGGTGCAGCTGGACCTTGGGAGCAGAACATCTGTGCAATGGCGTCTCTCAACAGCGGCACCAAGCTGCCTAGCATTGCCTAGCTACCCTAGCTGCACTGAGTTCATTCAGGTGTCGCAACTTGTCGCAACTTGTCGCAACTGCAAAATCTTGCAACATCATCAACATCAACTCTCCCATGAACGCGCCAGTGTCTGGCGGGCTCGCTTCAGGGCCAGGCTTGATTCATAGTGAGCTGCTGCTTGGCCACAGAGTACAAAGCTTCAGCAGGCCACTCCCTGAACCAGTTGATTGTGCAGCCTTGGTATGAGATCATTAGGCTCATCAGCGCATGTCATCATACATCGTCATACATCGTTATACACAGCTGTGTACTTTTTGCTGCAAAAGGTCCAAAGCAACAACTGTTGTGCAATCTCTTGCATGCACACACACACAATACCCTTTTTCCTTCAATACAGCTTGATCCATTCTTCCACAGGGGAAAGTTTTGGGGAGCTTGGAAATCTCTGTGCAATCAAACTCAACTGTCATGTGCTGCAGCAGCACTTCATTTGAAGTTAGCGCGGATGTGAGTCTTTTCTACAGTCAGCATGAAGTCTACAGCATTTACAGTCCGTTGATGTTGTACCACGCTGACACCTGTAGATAGACCACCAATTGTGGACTTGGCCATCAAATAGACCACCTATTTGAGCCTTGCAAGAAGGACTCGCCTGTCCCCAGGATTCTGCCGATAGTGCTTCAGTTGGCGCTTCCATTCGTTTGAAGTGTGCATGTTGCTCCAGTGTTTGATCACCTGAGAGTCGAAATTCGGTGCAGGCCTAGGCCCTTCGGCGCTGCTGTTCCACTCCTTGACCCGAAAAGGGAAAATCCGGTGCCGGTCGCTGTCATCCACAGATCTTGGTGCGGTCGCTTTGCTCCAAGGATTTCACTGGCCACGATTCCAGAGCGTCCAACAGTATGATCAATGTCTTGCTAGTCCATGGCAAATTGTGCACAGAATTCATCCACTGCCTTGGGAACGCAGGGAACGCATATTAATTTCTGGTATATAAAGTGGATATCTTGCCTGAAAAAGTCCCAAGTGCAACTCCTGTCACAAAAAAAGAGAAACCAACGCCTGGTTTGCAACATGATGCAACTCTTATTGAACCCTGCCTCCAAAATGGGATCTGCATTTAGAATGCTCACAAAAGTATGTTCCTCGCGGCTAGTCACTGGCCAGGAACCAAACTCCATGCGTTTACAGAAGCAGCTTCTGCAGCGTCATAAATCTAGAGACATTTACGAGGATCAAGAAACACATAGTAAAAATATGTATATAAAGATTATAGTAAAGTAGAAAACAACGGCAAACAGCGGCATTTCTTCAAGATTCTTGAGGGCTTACATTTCTTGACGCAAGGCATGTTATATACTCTCCACTACTCTCCTCTGCGGGCAAAGTCATCATGTCCTGCATGTCGTGGCAGATTTTGTCCAGGTTTTGTAAAATGGAATTCAAATGCAATTGGCATGCTTCGACTAAATTATTAAAACCCAAAGGTCATGTTGCGTTGCTCAAAATTTCAGTCCTGCAGAAGTCTGTCTGGCTGGGCCTTGAAATGCTCTGTGAGTTGCGCGGTCCCTTCAGCCAGTATCACCTGAGCGAAGGGCGAAGATGAAAGACTACCACAAATGGCAAATTGCCGGAATGCTTGATGATAAGAACTGCTTTATTCAAGCGCATTCCCTTCCCAATGCCACAATGTGTGCAAACTTTGATTTTACATCCGCCTGGCCTGTGTGGAGTGTTCCAAACCGGAGTGTGGACAAGATTCCAAGATGTGTCTCAGCCTGCCGCTTGGAAGCTGGAAGGGATGCTCACAGCAGCCCTCGCTGAGGTCTTGACACAAGGATTCCTCCAGCGCATGCTCCGACCAGGAATGTTCTCATGCTCAGCGTTCCATCCTCTCCGATTTCCAAACGTAAACATCGTAAACATAGCATTGCTGGCACTGCATAACAGTGCCAAGATGTGCTAAGTGCAAGTGCAAGGAAATTGATATACAGGGAGGCCACACTTCGAATGGTATAGGAGGCATCCCACAGACAATTGAATCTGTGGGACTTCAGTCGGGGAGTCAGGGAGGTGGTTTTCGATGGTTTTCACCATGGAGACCAACTCATCAACGGAGACCGAACAAAGATGAAGAAAGAACATCCATGAACGGCCTGAACGGCATACGAATCTCTTCCTTTCCCAAACTCTGATTCCTCTGTGCGTCTTTCAAGGCAAGAATCCAGAGCCAGGCACCTTGCGCTTTGAGTCAGGACTTTTGATCAGCCAACGACACAACACTTCTGGATACTTCTGGGCTGCTGGCAAAAGTCCCTCTCTATCGACATCGACTATGTCAAGCTCTGGTGCCCCCGGCAACCTGAAGGCAACAACACATTCCATCATCATTAGGGCCTTAGGGCATTCGATCATCGGCATCACCGTCATCATCCTCATCCTCAATACATTCACCTGTCAATCTGGAAGAAGTACCACAAGGATTCTGCTTGCAAGTGACCTTAAAATGTATTGCTGCTTGAAGGCGAGCTTCCGTACTACTGGCCAACAGCCTGCTGCATTCTGCAGCATCTTGAAAGCTTGCATAATCTGAATCAAATGTCTGCCACTGATCAATGAATGCTACATAATGCTACTGCATCTCAGGGACACAATGATGTATCTTCATGCATGCCGCAGCCCAAACAGGTCGACAATGAGCTCTTCATTTTGGCCTCGATCAAAAAAAACCACAGGAATCAAGTCCATCTCGAGCCGGACCGCCAGATGCTGTGGCTTCCAGCAACCGAATCTGCTGCAAAGTCACACCCTGAAGAGGCCAGCTACTGAAAAGCTGCGCAACTTTGGACATCTCCATGGGTGGAATAGCCTGTGCAAGATTGAGAGAAAGACCTACAGCAAGAAACACCACAAGCATCTACAAGCACTCTTGGTAGAATTACCCAAAGGTCTTCTGTTTGCGCCGAACAGAATTCATCAGACTCAAATTCAATTGATTCAATGGGCACTTAGTTCCTGTATAATACTGTATATAGACAGAATAGACAGATGAATCATTGCAACCTGTCCTTGAGGCCTGGGTGAGACCGGTGAGGCTTAGTTTTTCAAGGGCCAGTCCTCGTTGTGGAGAAGCCAATGTTTTCGGCAACCGACCCAAACCGCCGCTTGTAGCTCAAGGGATGGTATCACTATCTGTGAACTCGATGCATGCAAAGCGAGCAGTTCATCGCTGCAAATCCACTGCAGGAGTCGCCTGACAAAGCAACATAGAACGGATTTAAATGGATTTGTCAAACACTTTGATACTTCTTTCTGGACATTTCTGGGTGTTTCTAGATGTTAGTACTTCTATGGTGCAATGCATGTTTGAAGGACAGTACACACGGAAACCAACATACAACCCTCGCTCAAACATGATCTGATATACGGGCGATTTATCTGGTGCGCCAGAGCCGCTGCTCTGGTTTTTTGGCCTCCCAAAGTCACCATGAACAAGTTCTTGGAACTCCATGAGGCGGGATCGATTCTTGCGACACTTGAACCAGTGACGCCAGAGGTACGAAAGACTTCGAAAACAAAACATACCCTCTGGTAAACTAACATAACTATGGAAAATCACCATTTTTAATGGGTAAATCCACTATAAATGGCCATGTTCAATAGCTATGTTAGTTTACCAGAGGGTAACAAAACCACATGACTCAGATCGAAAAATGCATCGAAAACAACAAATCAGTGATGAATCCTCGTCAAGGCTAACATTTCTGAGGCCCCAGCAATTCACTAAGGAGGGGAACATGCGCAAACCTTGATAGATCCCAAACATCCCAAAGACTCAAAAGACGGTCAAAGCTGCAATCATAGTCACACAATAAAGCTTAGACAGGAACCATCCAACAAACAGTTTATGGAGCAATCTGACCTGAGCCTGATACGATTACGGAAGCTGTCACCAACGGGCGAGAATGCCAGGACAACATGGACATTCTTCTTCACCTGCAAGCAGAAAAATACAGAATGATACAGTGCCAACAAGAACATCAACAGAAGAGTCAGTGATCTTCAGTGCTATCTTCACACAATGCTTCACGCTGGGCACCCTCGATAGATAGGCACTGAAGAGATTCGCTTTGTTTGGCTGCATTCCCATGCTTTGGCCTGACAGAATTCAATCTGACACTAGAACAGAAACACAAACTGAACATATCAAGATCAGTTTACAGATGTTTCCATGTTTTACATCCAACATCATCCAACTATTGAACTGAATTAATACTGAACTACTGAACTATATTCATTTGAAATCGATTAGTATCAAGTTGTCACAAGTTGTCACAAGTTGTCGCGGACATCCATGGACTCAAAGGCCATCTTACATATCTACGACGTCATGCATTGTTCTCAGGGTCTGGCATAGCTGCCGACATGCTCCAGAGATTGCCTCCATGTCCTGCAGCTGTCACAGAATTGTCACAGATGACGCAGCCCATGGACGTCCAAGGAAGATTGCCAGTCTTATCCTTTTCTTATCCTTTTGTCACTGATATTCTGTCACATTTAGATAAAGTTGGTATCATTTGATCATGTAACGTCATCTGTGTTGCCAGAAGATTCGTCAACGTGATGGAACTTGATATGTGCAATGGAACCTCGTTTGCATACAGATTGGGCACATCACCACCTCAAAAAGAGCGTAGTCATTGGATGTCAAAGTTAATCGATGTCAAATGCAAAAGCGCCAAACAGCCGAACATCACTCAGCTGCCTTTTTGGACTTTTCACTCAAACACTGGGCTGAATGCTGTTCAAGACGTTGTTGATGGCTTCGACAAAATCCTCTTTGACAATTTGGGTGTCGCCTCAGTTGCAACTTCAAAGCAAGTGCGCTCGGAGAGTTGACTTCCACCGACCAGCATGGGGGCACAACAATTGGGAGAAACGCGGCCAAGAAACAAAAGAGGAAGACCTGAACCTTGTCCTCCACACCGCATTTCATCAGGCACTTCTTCACATCCTTGGGGTAAGATGACGGGCAGGGCTCAAGAGCCTTTAAGACATGCAAAACAGCTTCGAAACATCGTCGCAACTCTCTGCAGCTCGGTGACGTCGCGGAATTCAGTCATTCCATAGCCTACACATGAGATACATTGATAATCATTGATATATCATTGATACATGAGCCATTCTTGCCAAATTTGGAAGGCACGGGACATAAGACAGTCATAAGACAGTCATAAGACAGCATAAAATACTGTCACCAGTGACCAGTGACCAGTGATATCGGAGTCACATAGGGTCGCTGATGTCAAGCATAAACTTCCAAGCGCAATGGCCTTTTGCGACCTCGATCTGGAAGCACTCGCATTCCTGAGGCCAAGCTGGTAGCTTCCCCTAGCCCCAAGCTCAAGCCGACAAAAGAGTTGCAGAGTGCAAGCAGTTCCAACACGTTCCAGCTCTTAAGGAAGTTCACATGAGTTCCACAGAGTAGAGTTTGCCCCCGGAACTGGCATCACTTGACATTTCACAACAAAGATTTTCAAAGGCTCAGCCAAATCTTGCAGAGGCTCATTCATGTGTGTTGACAAACGCGTCAAGCTCTGACGTCCACTTCCACCAACCTCATGGCTGTGCGTAGGTTCTTTCCAGGTTGAGGCTTACAAAGCTGCCACCTTTACTGGTTGGTGGTTTCAACCATCTTGAAAAATATGAAAGTCAATGGGAAGGATGACATCCCATATATTATGGAAAATAAAAGCCATGTTCCAAACCACCAACCAGTTTAGTGATCCAGCAGAGTCCAACTTGATTTCAGACATCGATTGTTTTATGGATCTGAGGTGTGGGCCCCAAGCAAAAGGACGTTCCCACTTGGCTGACTCAACACACGACCTAAGTACTCTGGATGTACGCAAAAGCTTACTATGAATGCAAAAGCTTTAAAAGGACTTGAAGAAACAGTTGCATATGATATATATATATGTTATCATAAATCATTATAAATTATTATAAATTATACTCCGTAAAGTGAAGGGTAACATTTTTCTACACGGGCTCTAAATCGATCCAAAAGAGATCCAAACACTGATCCAAGGTCTTGGCAAATACGGGCACAGTGCTCGCAGGCATCCAAAAACATCACCAGTGGCATTTGCAATGTGCTGACCTCGTGTGATCAGTGTGATCACTGTGGTGTTGCTCCTTTCAAACAGACATCATAACAGTCAAATAAACAGAAATTATTTTGCGATTTACCTGTTTGATAGGAAGAAGGTAATCAAAACATACCAATGCGATGAACGCATGGCAGCAAACAAGCCAACAACTCTCGATATGTAAGACAATGTAAGACATTGCAAGACATTGTAAGACGATTCGAGTTGATTGGAGCTCACTGAGAGCACCACGCTGTTGTACTCGTCCAAGTATTCCTCAATACATTCCTTCATAGCCTCCGAAGCCATATGATGGGACAGTGCAGTCGCAATGGCAACTTTGGAAGATGGGAACATGTTACATATTGACCATTTGCATCCATTTACTTGATCGTTTGAAGGTGGCTTGAAGCATATTGATTTAATATTGAACTATATTGAGTTGATGTTGGATAGAAAGGTTGTACATTGTAGTACCATGTAGTACCACATAGTACCACCTACGACTTCGAGAGGCCTGGACATCGATCACCTCCTCATAGAATTTCTGGTCCGCCTTGCGTTTTAACATGTTTTAACATGTTTTACCCTCTGGTAAACTAACATAGCTATTGAAACTAGCAATTTATAGTGGATTTTCCCATTAAAAATAGTGATTCTCCATAGTTATGTTAGTTTACCAGAGGGTAACTGTTCAACTCAGCCAGTGTCTGAATATGTCTGAATTTGGCTCTTGTATCTCCATGGCTTGGGGCCCTCCAAGGCCCTCCAAGGGCCCGGCATCTTGATTCAGGAAAGACGCGAAGATCAAGCGCTCGCGAACGTAGATGGTCCTTGCTCCAATAATTGCCATGCGCTGCCATATGCTGCCATTTCTACATCCAGCATGGCCCCATGGGGCGATGATGGGCGATGTGTCGGTACGAAAGAATGCAGCATCCCCAGCATGTGCAAAAGGTCCTGGGAAAATTAGCTGGTCATGACATGTCTACAAAACAACAACTAGGTAACTAGGCTCTCCACTCGTAGTAGACTTGGAAACTGCCTTCCAAGTGGCCTTGGTGCAGCTCGTGACATGTTGTGATCTCCAAGCCATGATCACTCGCATTGCGCCGTCCCCGCAGAGCCATGATCCAAGATGCTCTTGATCTGCGACGTCATCCATTTTGAGTCCTGATTGTCAGTGAGCCTGTCGCCAAAGACCTGGCGATTCGGGACGACAGTATCATCAGTATCTGACCACCAGGATCTGTAGAGGTCTGTACTGATGATAGGTCATAATAGGTGAATCAAATAACAGATAGGTGTATACCTATAGGACAGTATCATCAAATAACCTGTATAGGTCACCATAGGTCTGTTTCATTACAAAACACTTCAAAACAGGCTCCAAGTGAGACAGCGCACCCGTTGGATTTCATGGCACCAGCATCTGACCACCACGTCTCTCTGATTTGCTTTCTTGGAGCTCAAGGTGCAAAGGCCCAAAAAAACCTCACTGCAGATATTCGGCAGATATTCGGACATGCCTGGTGGATGCTTCAAAAGTCGTTATCTCATGTGAATTCATGTGTATTTGTTTTTCTTTGGCCAAATACTTCAATGTTTGTCCGATCAAATCTCCAGGGTGAGAAAAAAGGCCCCGCACCCGCCAAATGTCACGCAAATTGAAGAGATAGTGGCACTTTGCCGGCGTTGGCAAAAGGTCCTGATCATATCAGGAAAAACCAAGGCGTGTCTGAGGCAGTGCGTCTGGTCCAACGCTTCTTTTGGAGTGTGGGAGCAACGAGATGCAAGTCTTGCAGAAGCATCTACTACTGACTACATTACTCTTTCGTTCTGCTGACAGAGTCGTTCGCACTGAAATCGTGTCAGGGCTGCACCTTCAGTGCTTGCTTGAAGATTCCAACTGTGCATCGGATCCTGCATCAATGAGGATTTCCGTGGATTTGATGATGAAAGAACATGTTTCATTCACCTGTCTGCGTGTCTGACTTCTGAGCTGAGCAATTAACATCGTTGGAATCGATGACTGAATTGTCTCATCAAACCTGAGGAAAAGAAAATGCAAACCATGAAATCAGCAGCTTGCAAATGTCGGTTGCAAGGCAAGCAGCATGTAAGACTTCACAAAACTCTCCCAACTTTGAGAGCTTGACCCAGCGAAAAAATAGCCAGCCATGGTCTGGAAAATCTGTTGTATTGATTCGTCCTGCAGCGTTTGCACCTGCCTGTACAACATTGGTAGACCAAGCCAAAGAAGCCAAAGTCTACACATGTTCTTCGCAGTGAGGTGTTCCGGGTGTGCCTTGCTGAGGATTTGGCCTCTTAATCCCATGCCTGAAAGATCTGAAAGCATGCCTTGTCAGATGTGACTAAGGTGGTCCTGAAGGTCAGAGTAGGCAAGCACCTGAATGCATCGCCGGCAAGCACAACTCATGGCCCTTGAAGGTCGAGGAAAGCACGATATGTTATACTGTAATAGGCAAGAAGGCAACACCCAACTTTAAGGAGAATGAACACAAGCATATCTTTCAAGAGAACACTGACGCCCAAAAACTGCACGGAGAGTGCCAAGTCATGAAAAAGATCACACCGTGCAATCTCTTAAGAGTCACTGAGAAACACAAAAAGACCTACCACATCCAAAGCTTGGGAACTGGCATTGTAGTGGCGCTTCAATCCTCAGAAGCCACAAACATTGAGCTTGCGACTGGCTGCAACAGCTGGTTGTCAATATGGTGCCACTCTTCAAAAGATTCACTGATTGACCATGTCCCTGTGACCCTAAAATGATCCGCCTTTGGAAATCTATGGAAATCTACTCAGCTGATCTCAGCTTCGGCTTCCATAGGCTTCCAGCGTTCTGTGATGAAGGTGCGGCCTCCCCCGGGCGGTCCCATTGCAGATGCCATGACCTTGGATTCTTGAAAAAGTACGTCGAAACGCTACACAGAATTCAACACAGAATTCAACACTTGTCAAATCGAAACATATCGAAACATATCGAAACTTGTCAAATCATTGAAGTTCATGAAGTTCAATGAAGTTCATTGAAGTTCATGAAGTGTTCCTTTTGTAAGCATATTGGCATATTTTACTCGCGCTTCTTCTTGCACTGCGCATGCAAACTTGTCCATGGTAAACATGTTTGACTTTCTGCTTGCAGGGACTTTGATTGGCTAGGCTTGAAATTCTTGGGAGCTCTACCAGGTCTGTGATGTCGAACTTCTTGAGCTCTTTCCTGTCCAAACGTCTCTGCGAAGGTAGCTATCTTCAAGTCACAAGATCCAGAAGATCCAGGGAAGATCGGCCTGTTGTACCAGCCCCCGTGGTCATGCCATTGTCGCAGCCTTCAGAGGAAGCGTTTTTTGTCAAACTCATAGATGGGCACTATGTGACGATATTTTGTCACTCATAGACTCATAGAGTCATTGCTGTCATTGCCCATAGCTCTTCATGATCATCTCGGATGAATTGTCCATTTAGGAAAACTGGCTGCGCTCAACTGGGAGCTTGGCAGCTCAATGGGGGGCTGAGCCCCAAAGTATTCCTTTTGTGGCATATTCCTGTCACGCTCGGATGTCATCGGAACTGTGGCACCGAATGGGCGACTGTGGATACTGGAGATGCCATGGTCTCACAGTGGAAAATGACCTCGACCCGGCTGGAGTGACCCTATACCCAGCAGGTACGTATCAAATTTTGGGACAACTATCCCAATTTTCCTAAGGATTTCCTAAGGATTTCCTAAGAAATTTTCAGGAACCCTATGGAACCCTGATCCCAATTTCTCCAATTTCTCCAATTTTCCCTGTTAAGACTGCCAGGATCACAGATCGTCAACGAACAGCACCATCTTCTTTCCAGCTGGCGGACCATAAACTCCTCTTCTCCTCACCCAGTCACTTGTAGTTGGGAGATGTTGGGAGGGACATAAGATGACAATGTTAAAACAATGTTAAACAAACCAGAAAGTTTCAACATGTTTCAACATGTTTCAACCTGCCCTTGAAGTGTTTGAACACTTGATCTCCTCTTCTCCAGCTTGCTGTCGATCAAGTCTTGGAACCTGAAACTGGACTTTTGGTCAACCAATTGACATTGGTTGGAACTTTCGTAGGTTGGAACTGGGAAACGCTCGCTGAGCAACTGACCATAACTGACCCAATGCAGCAATGCAGATGACATTTAGACTGAAGTGATGTTTTGTGTTGCATCATGTTGCATCAATTGCTGAGGCGATAGCTGGTTGACATGGGTCTGGGCCTTGACTTTGCAGCGATCCCAGCGAGCCAGAGCGAAGTTGGCATTGAAATGGATTCCGAAGGGAAGTCACCCAAAGAAAGACATATGACCTATGATATCCTACGATATCCTATGATATCCTATGATGCCCTGAAGTGATGAACTATATGAACTGGAATCAAAAAATAACAGGTGACATCAGGTGACAAAATGCCAACGGCTTTGCCAAAACTGCTTTGGGGATCTCGATAGCAACGCTGTCCTAGCTCAGGGCCAGGCGGAGAAATTCACGAAGACGCCTAATGCAAGGTTTCAACCAGAGCCAAGGAAAAGATAGGAACAGCAAGAAGATCAAAGGAGCACTGCATTATATTTCATCATAATATTGCGTCGCAATAAACTCCACTAAGCAGCTGTTGAAGAAATCGCAACACGCAAATTCCGTCTTGCCACGCCTTGGAAATGTTCAGGTGCCTGCTTTTGCAGCCACATTGAGATGTTCACACCTGGCAAGCAACACAACACGAGCTGGCCAGTGTCTCGTGCTTCTCCAGCAAGACTATATTGACCACATATATATATATAAATATTAATATATATTTCTATATATATAATATAATATAATATAATACAATATATAATATTATAATATAATATAATATAATATAATATAATATATATATATACCTAGTACATCCAACAGCCATGCTACTCGGGGCCGTTAGCTAACAGCCACGCCTGGAGCAGTACGTTGGCTAAAAGCCATCTTAAGTTATTCATGGTCTTTACCAGCAAACTTGCAAAATGAGTTCAGCACCTGCAACATCAAAGAATTCCCATATGATATGCTCGATGTTTGATGATTGTTGAACATCTCCCCTCAACAACATGCAAATTCCCATATGATATGCTCGATGTTTGGTAATTCTTAAGCATCTCCCCTCAACAACATCCAAATTGGATTAAAAGATGGTCACAAAGCCCATCCCCTCGCGCACACAGCCTCTTGGCATCTCTTGGCCTTTTTGTTCAACCCCGTTGGTCAGCGAAACCATGTAAGATACTTTGCACACCCAGGCATCAGGTGCACACCCTTCCCCCATTTTGGGGGCACGTATGCGTGCTTCACACACATACACCCACACGCACACAGCGCAGTTGCACAATCAGAGCAACCGATCTTTGTTTTTCAGATTAGTTTGGGGACTTGCTTTGCAATCCTTTTTATCGCTTGCTCCTGCGTGCAGCGGTACGATTCAAGTTCCGCGCTTTGAAAATGGTCAATTTGAGCCGTAGTCTTGAAGCTGCAAGCACCTTTCGTTCAAAATTACTTCCAAAGGTTCGTCTACTGATGTTCTTCAGCCACCGCATGGCATCTTCATCAGTAAAACAATGTGTATGGCGAATGTTCTGCCGGCGAAGTGCCATCAGAAGTAGTTGGTGGTCAAAGTAGTGAATTTTCGGTTTGCAAATCCATTTGACAACTCGTTGTGGGTTGGGTGGACCACCTTGTCCATGCAGTCTCCTCTAGGAAGGGTCCAACCGATTGTAAGTCTATAAACTCTGGTCATAATTGATTGAAGGGTTGCAGTCGCAAAAATACACAGTACATACATCATCATGTATACATCCAGGTACATGTTGTTAGAAGTTTTGACGCCTTGACCCAGCTCCTCATCTCAAGAAGCGACAGCAGAAGGTGCGAATCGATGAACTGCTTTCCAGCATCCCCGATGTCCTTGGCCGCCTCGGCTGTCCTCAGTATGTTGCAATGGAATGTACATGAATTAACATGGGTCTGAAGGTTGACGGTTGGTGGGGAAAAACTGTACTAAAAATAGCTATATAAAAATTATATATCTGGTGATTTCAAACAAGTAGCAAGTATCGGCCATTCCTTTCACACAAGTTGAACCATCGAGCAATCGATTTCCTCAGTTCCCAATTGGGGTATGTGACAGTGCAAACAATACATGGGCTAAGCAACCCAAAATTAACCAAAAAATATGCCCAGCACACACACACAAATTTACCCTAAGCTCAAGTAGAGGACAAACATGCTGCAGCCAAACCAAATTCAGGGTTTGATGGCGTTGGCCATTCCCTCTTGCCCTGAAGTACTTGCTCGCACAACCATTGCCCAAATGCACGGTTGTTCCCAGGCAAATTCTGATCAACGACCCGCTCACAACACTCTGCCAAGTACTCTACAATAATGCGCCCATTGAAAGCTTTGTGGCTCATGAGCACGTTGCGATTTTTTTCACCACCTGTGCATGAAACCCCTCTGCCCCTATAACACCATGTCACAATACACCCAAGCACATGTACCAAAAAATCCAGCCCAAAATAAGCCGAGGCACCATCCCGGTGGTCCAAGGCACCTGTGAGCACTGAACCTTGTTTTCTCTACACCACAGCTGAAAGTCGCGAAAAGTGCGCCGCAAATTCAAAGCGAGGCTTTCTTCAGGATCTCCATAAAGACCAGCTTGAATTAAAGAGATCCTTGGGGCTAAGGGCTGCCAAATTCGAAAAATTGGCAATTAGCATCCCAGGTATGCCAACTTGAAACATGCATTTATAAATAGAAGATAAAAGCGATTGATGTTATCGAAGCTCAAGGCAGAACCGTTGCAAACTTGGAGGCACCCTAGGTTGACATTATGCATTGAGCATAGTCGGAGGGTTTCGATGCAAAACCCCGGTAGGGCAAGAAGAGGGCAAAGGTGGTCCGGTAAGGTCTCCATCACCCAGGACCAGGTTTCGTCATATACAGTGTCAATCCAAGAGTGTTTGTCAGTGTAGTTGTCTTTCTTTGCTTTGCAAAACCAACAAACTTCTTTGGCTTGCCACCCAGCCTTGAAGTTCCAAATCAACTTGTGCCAACCTAGATCTCCCCGGAGTTCCGTGCACAGAAATGTTGAGCCATCAGAGCAAAGAGGCAAGCCGTCAGGGCGCACTCCCCTGAACGCCAAGTGGAAGCCCCACACAATCCTTCTGAAGATAGGATATAGTGTGCGATTCCCTAGCACAAGCGCTGACCGCACAGCAAAGATGCAGAAGCGACTATATCTGATACTGCGAGGTCGATGTAGCACTAAGTTCAGGAATACCCCAAGAACTTTGTCATCAGAATATGACCCTCCATATCTCGTCTCATCTGCATACAGGCCACACGGAATAACAGATGATCCACCCAACTTTGCCCAGGGGGCCCCAAATCTCCTACCCCAGTTCCAGTACATTTCTATGTGGGAAGCTGGCGTCCTTAACTTCGCAACATCGTGGACGTAGGCCAGTACATCATGCACGTCTAGCATTGGTAGTTTCGTAGTGGTCACACAGGTCTCTTCTGCTAGATCCACCACAGGCACTTCAACATAGCGCGGCTCCTGTGCGCAGGGTGTCTCAAAACCCCGAAAGTGTTGTGTTTCTTTCTTAGTGGTCTAATTTTTTTTTCCCCATGAATGATCAATCATGTTCGTAAACCGTACCTGCGCGCGCATTTTTAAAGTAGCTCCACAAAAAAAAAACAGCACGCGAAAAATAACAAACATAGAAAATTGACATAGACTGGAAAGTTGATGGCTTAGGTTCCAATGGCAATTTGCAGAATCGCCAAAAATCTCTTTGACAATTGGCATCACCACGTGACTTACTCGCCCGCCCAAGCTTCCCAGTCTTGGATGGAGCGCGTTTGGAGTTTGCTCTGGAGTCCTGTCACGGAGGGCATGCAGTCACAAGTATGGGTACCCAGTGCTAATCTATCAAGTCAAGCTATGTGATAAGTGAGTTCCAATGCTAGCCACTGACCATAAATAGAAATGTGCAAAGTATTGACTTCGTGCATGAATATTCGATACTGGATATATCCTAAATAAATCATCTTCCCTCACATGCGCCTGTGCACTGGCACGAACAGAAGACATCACGGATCGCACACTGGCTGCCTTTCGCAAAGGTGAGACGTACACCCATGAACATGCAGCACCTTACACCTACGAGTAATGAGATATCGACATCATAGTCTAGTACTGATCTCTAGGCGTGGCTTTTAGGTAATGGCCCCGAGTAGGATGGTTGTTGGAAGTACTATTTTTTTTTAAAATCTTTGTTGCAATTTCCTCTACAGAATCGAGGGTGTTGGCACCCCAAAAACCTTCGATTGTGGAGAGCCATCCTGCACCCCTACTTTGCTACAAAATCAAAAACCTGGGCTAGCAAGCACGCAAAAGCCATCCATTTTGGACATGTTTGGACTGTATCTTAGTAGGTCCATGATTCTGTAAATGGGGGGCCCCAACCCTCAGCAGGAAGTGCACAAAACCTCACATTTTGGTCATGGAACTGATTTTGTAGAGATAAGGCTTGCGACACCCTAAGGTCTTTGATTTTCTAGTAAAGCATGCCCCTCAATGTCATATCTTCAGATCTTGATTATATAGTGGTGAGAGATGGTAAGAGGGAATGAATTTGATTCTGTAAAGGATAGTTCCCCTGAAACCCTTTTTGCCCAACATGTATGGATTTTTGATTTTGTAGAGGGAAATCAAATGTGGAATTTAGATTCTTGATTCTGTAGTAATATGATCCATCAGATTTTGATTCTGTAGTAAAGGAACTCATGCTACAAAATCAAAGGCTGGCCATTTGGGACATCTTGCACTGACTTGTGAAAATTGTAAACAAACTCATGCTACAAAAAAAAACCCAACATATGTTTTCTTGATACTTTCTCATGTGAGGCTATTGATTTTGTAGAAAATTGTCAGATTTTTTTGTGGAAGGTTCTTGATTTTGTAGAAGGTAACCTCGTCTGTAGAGCAGAGATTGATTTAGTAAAGATTTTTTTGGTACCTGACCTTGGGGCCCTCTACTGGATCGAGGGGTCCAGCACCTCCCGCCTAATTGCAAGGGGGATTTTTTTTTGGGGTGGAATGAAAGCACACAAAAGATCCTCGATCCAGGGATTGGTCAAGTGCCCAAGTGTCAAAATTTGCGGCCTTCCCCAGCCTGGTCAGCAACCTTCATTTGGGCATCTCGAACAACATGTTCTTGGTGGTCATCTTCACTGGAATCACCTGCGTGGGGATTGGCATAATTCGGTGAAACACAGTTTGGGGGTCCCAGAGAAGAAGCAAATCTAATGTATCGAAAGGTCCACCCTTAGAATACTGGAATCATCAATGGATATCCCAAAATCATGCATCTAATCCCAGAAACCCATTGCATCAGTATCTTTTATAAATAAAATGAATAGTGCACATATGATATATGCATATTATGTACATATTATATACAATTCGGGGATGCCCCTTCCTAAGACCAAGGGCTTGTTGGTTGCAACCTTGCCCTTCATCGCCGAATCACTCCAGCTGTATTTGGGAAAGTAAATCCATCAATTCACACCATTTGAATACGATACCCCCGTTTGGTTTGGATGGTTTGGTCAATGTGGGATTTGGGCGAACCGAAACTTGAACAAAGTGTATACCCAGAAGTAGATCAATGGGGAAAACATGGGAAAACAAGTCATGAAATTCAAACATTGGGAAGTACCCGGAATTCATAGATTGATGCAATTGCATGGGTGCAAAATCTACCAAGTTCATCCAAGTTCTATGGGGTAATTCTATGGGGTAATTAGCACATAAAATCCAAAGTTTCAGTCATGAGGGGTTCACTGCCACTCAATCCCGTGATGGCGCCAAGCCAGCTGCTGGCATGCCCGCCCCTGGGCTTATTTTTTCCAAGCCGGTGGACCGAGGGAGCTGAAGCAAAGTTGGCCACTGATAACAGGCTAGTGGAAAAACACCACTTCTTCTACCCAAATACCTTTGACCATCGTTGGCCCTGGGGTTCTGGATAACATGAAAATGACCGGACATGCATTCATATGATGTTTTGCAGGAATCCAAATGGCACATCAAAAGAATTATACAATTCATGAAGCAGTGTATTTTGTTGTCTGAATAAGATAACAACATCTTTGGTTGAAGAATTGATGCATATTAAATATGTTCTTAACCAACATTCGAGCCCCTTTCGTAGCCAAACACAAGGGTCACAAGGTACACCCAACAAGTGGTTAGTTTGGATTTCCAAGCCTGGCAGGCTTTTCTGCCATAAATATGGTCCGACATGTTATGTTTTCACGAAAGCTATGCCTGGGTTTAAAAGATTCAGTTGATCAATTGATCTCAATTGCAATGTCCAAAAGTCATCTTGTTCATCGTGGGGCGCTGTGGGAAATTGAAACCAAAACAATTTTTATGTTGGTTGATTGCTAGCATGAATGAGTAATTATCCTCCATGTACTGGCCCCACATGACATTGCCAAAATTCGGCTCTTTCATGCCGCCAACATTTTATGATATCATTTGGCCTTTTTGGCCTTGGTACCCTTGCAAGGCTTCACTGCCACGTCAAACTCATTCAATTTTTCGCTCAAGTCGTCAACCAGTGGATCCAAGGCGTCGCCATCCTGAAGCATGGAAAATAATGAAATATGCAATTTGGATATATGCATGCATGGTTGAAATTTAATTTATATTGTTCTGGTTTCTCATCAAATAACCCCCTGGATGCTCATAACCCCCGACCTCGTTTGCATCGAGGGCCTTCTGCAAGACCTCTCGTCCTTTCTGCAGCGACTGCACCGAGGATTTGATGTCACGAAGCACGGCGTCTTTGAGGTTCTCGGACCTTGGGGCCAAACGGACTGGATGGAATCTCTGAAATAGATAAGGGGGTACCGGAGAGTGTCTTCTGAAAATTATTTCCCATCATCACCCTAAATAAACACAGCCATGAATTAATATAATTATGAATACTCCCAAAATGTACAAATCGATCTCCTATTTTAAACTCATATTATACACCATGATATCCGATGGAGACGCATTTAAAAATAGGGGAGTGGGATTAATTACATGTTGACCTGGTGCATGTAGCAGTAAACATGGGAGTATGATCCGGTTGTATATTATCAACCAATGAATCCATTCATTGTAGTCAGTACTACTTAGTGCCAAAGAGAATTGGAATTGCTTGCGGAAAAAAACACGTATTTCCATAGTGGCCATTGAATGGGAAAAATGATGATGGAGAACCATGGGAATTTGGGGATAACCTATTTGCATACACTGTACCCAGTTGGGGCTTGGACAGATTTTGGGCTTTCTCTTCAAAACCCTTGGCATCCTTAATCTTTCGGCCAGCATTGTCAATGACCTGGCAGCAACGGGGTCTGTGTCCTGAATATCGAATCTTGAATAAATTAAAATACAAAGGATATCCAGATATACAATAGAAGAAACAAATTGCAAACGTACGCTAGGTAACACAATGGAAAAAAGCTAGCCCCCATCCAGCCATATAATACCATTCCTTGATACCGGACCAAATTTATCTTGGGAGATTGCGCTAATATAATAATTGTGCCCCATGCAATAAGAACCGGTGATTGCTGGGTTCTTGTGGGCAGTTCGCACACTTATGTTCCTATGATGGTTCAAAAAGCGACGACCATCCGTACATCAATTTATATGGTGAACAATGTTGGTCCTTTGGTACCATTTTTTTTGAGCCATCCCCCAAACCCCAACCCCAATAATTATATATATATATGAACCTATAGATTTGTTGGCGTACAAACGATGCCTTGACAAAATCACAGCCTGCTGAAGGCAGCTGGTGATGAGCGAGCCATTACCATGATTTTTTCCAAGATGCCTGGGACCCCAGATCGGACTCTGGTTCACAGAAAATTGCGGGATGTTTTTATTTCATAGTCCCAAAACCTTTATAGAAAGCCATGCGTTGCATGGCCACGCCTTCTTGGCTTTTTTCAAAAGCTCCTTCAGCAGTTTGGCATTTTCGTCCTCAGACTCCTCCTTGGCTGGCTTGGTTTTCTTTTCCTTCTTAGCCTTCTTCTCTTTCTTCTTTTTCGGGGCAGGTGCAGCTTTCTTCTTTGGTGCCACCTCCCCCATACAAAGAGAAACCAGGCCTGACTTTCATTATAAAAATGTGTGGTGTACTACCATGCATGCATGGTATATTGTTCAAAAAACATGTACATTGAGATTTGTTGAGCGTGACCATACTTCTGTGCCACATGCTGTGCCTTATCTTTGCCACCCTTGCCCTTCTTCTTCTCCTTCTTACCCTTGCTCTTCTTTCCCTTCTTTTTGGGTGCTGAGCTGCTGCTGCTGCTGCTGACCTCGTCATCACTGTTTGAGCTGGAACTGTCACTGTCAGCTTGTTCGGCAGCCTCGTAGAGGCGATTCACACATGTTTCCGTGCTATCCACTTCTTTTTCCATGTTCAGAGTCAGAAACTGCATAAGGCCTTCGCAAGTGGGAGCTTCCGGATGCATCCGGACTTCCGTCTTGCGGAGCTTCTCATCTTCAAGCTTGCGAAGAATGATCGCTTCTGCTCCTTCCATGCCGAACTTCTGCTCCATCTGTGCACGAGTAAGCCACTCACGCACTCCATACCGCTGCTGCTTCTCTTTGCTTGTCACCTGCAAGTAAATTTTTGCCTTGGTCCAGTCCTCCCCTGCTTCATGCCAATCTTCATACAAGACTGACATAAGGTCTTTTCCTTGCAGCAGCAAGGTGGGAATTTGGATATCTGGCAATTTCAAAAATCTATGGTTGGTGTATGCACGCATGCGCTGCACATGTTATGTTGGATATGCTGGTTCGATATGGTGTACGACTGTGTTTTTACGTGTGTGTACGTGCACTTACTTGTGAGCATGCATGCCATGCGCCGATTGCAAAGAAATGCAGGACAAGTGTCGACCTGATGCCTTCTGGCACATGCTCTTCACCTCCTTAGGGGCGTATTTACCTTAGCCGTGCATAGTGCGCAATACATGTCTACATATGTTGAAAGGATGTATTTCGTACTAGTCAGGCTCAGTTGGTATGCTTGTCCCATTGCAGCTTGTTTCTCAGTCTGGACAAGAAAACTAAGACCGAAACCTCGCATCGATCTGTAAAATCTCATGTATGTTGCTCGAGCTTTCTTTTTTTTCTCTTCCAAGCGCTTTGTTTCCTCGTCCTCATCATCTGAATGAGCTGGTGCCTCGTCCTGACCCTCTGCCACTCTTGCAGCCTTTGGTTTCTCCTCAGCATCGTGTGGTGCGTCCTCTGCTTTGCGTTTTTCACCTTGGGAATCTTCCTTGGCCTTCGCTGCTGCCTTGCTTGTTGGCTTAAGGTCCTTGAGCTGTGCTTCATTTGCTTTGCGCTTTGCTGCTGCTGATGCTGCTGCTTTCTCTTGCTCCTCCTTTTCTTGTGATATCTTTGCTGCTGCCATGGCTGCAAGCTTCCCCTGGATGCTTGTTGCCTTAGCCAGTTTCTGAGAGATTGCATCTTCCTTTGTCTTTTCACTGTCTTCTTGGCTGTCCTGTGTATCTGCTGCCTGCGCAGGTGTTGCAATCTTCTCGTCGTCAGCTTGCTTGACATCGGGTGCAGTGCTTCTCTCTGGCTGCTTTAGCGGTGCTGCTGCTTCTGGTGGCGCATCGGCTGCATTGCTTGCTGCTGGTTTTGTTTCATTGGCCACAGCTGGTGCTGTCTTGTCGGTATTGCTCTTGGGCTCTGCTGCAGCTTCCAACTTTGCATCTGCAGTTGGCTTCTGGGTCTTCTGTTCCTGTGCTGTTGCCTCTGGCGCTGATGTGGCTTCCTTTGTCTTGTCTTTTTCGTCTTCATCTTTGTTCTCTGCATCTGCCGGCGGTGTTTCAACCTTCTTGTCAGCTTGCTTGTCATCTCGTGTAGTGTTTGTCTCTGGCTGCTTTGGCGGTGCTGATCCTGCTGCTGCTGCTGGTGGCGCCTCGGCTGCATTGCTTGCTGCTGGTTTTGTTTCATTGGCCACAGCTGGTGCTGTCTTGTCGGTATTGTTCTTGGGCTCTGCTGCAGCTTCCAACTTTGCATCTGCAGTTGGCTTCTCGGTCTTCTGTTCCTGTGCTGCTGTCTCTGGCGCTGATGTGGCTTCCTGTGTCTTGCTTTTTTTGTTTTCATCTTTGCTCTCTGCATCTGCCGGCGATCTTTCAATCTTCTCGTCATCAGCTTGCTTGTCATCGCGTGTAGTGTTTGTTTCTGGCTGCTTTGGTGCTGTTGAAGGTGCTTCATTGCTTGCCTCATCAGGTGTAGGTGTAGTGCTTGGTGCATTGAGTGCTTCTTCTTTGGGTGCTTCTTTGTTTTTCTGTCCGGTCTGGGTGCTGACGCTGTCCAAGTCTTTGCTTAATGCCTTTTTTGCCATAGGTTGGTTTCCTGGTGCAACATTCCTTCCCACAATTGACTCTGGGGAACAGGGCTCACTGAAGCTGAAGACTGAGCATGGGGGGGCCATCCATGCGAGTAACGCGTCTTTTTGTGGGCCGTCAGGAATGAATCCCAAGGCGGTCTCGATGTTGCCTTTTGTTTCTGCATCCAACTGATCCACAGTACTTGCTCTCCGGAGGCTCTTTTCTGAGCATTCAGAAGACCCCAAAGAAGCAAAGGAATCAGCACGGCCAAAAGACCTTTTGGCTGGAGGGGTTTGGAAGGAATCACCTGGTGATCCATATCCGTCATAGGCAGAATAGCCGTAGTGTTGGGAGCCATTCCACGAGTTGCCATACCCCCCATATGACCAAGCTGGAGAATTCCAATGGCGCCAGTAGTCACTGTGCTGGGAATCATGGTATGACTGCTGGTCGTACCAGTTGTGATTCTTCCAGTTTCCATCTTCCATGTCTTCACTTTCTGCGGCTTCTTTCACATCACCCCCCTCTTGGGCTTCACGTTCCTCCAGCTCCGCTTCCCTGCTCATCATTTCTTTCACCTGGTTCATAGACTTTTCCAACGCCCTGGGCGTTGCTGGGATAGTTTCCTGGGAGTCTTGTCCTGCCACACGGCGGGAATGCTATTATTGTATTATTGTGATGAATACATGCATGCATGTATGCATGCCATG
>CAMXCT020005378.1:0-17463 GCA_947184155.2 Cladocopium goreaui | reverse complement strand
CTACACTACATTCCGCCACACTCCACTACACCACACTACATTACACTACACTATATTACACTGAATGACACTGCACCACAGATTGACAGGTAGACAGATAGATAGATAGATAGATAGATAGAGAGATAGACAGGTAGACAGCTAGACAGATGAAAGGGAGAGATAGATAGGTAGATAGATAGATAGATAGACAGATAGATAGGTAGATAGATAGATAGAAAGATAGATAGATTAGGGAGACAGATAGGTAGATAGATAGATAGATAGACAGACAGATAGGTAGACAGATAGATCAGTAGGTAGGTCGGTAGATAATCAGAGAAAGATGGAGAAACAGGGAGAAAAGAGAGAAAGAGAGAGAAAGAGTGAAAGAGATCAATCACCTTTCAGTCCATCAGTGGCTTCGCTCTGCCATCGGTGATCGGGGCTGCTACAAGAAATTCTGTGGGGCAGGACGCGCTTAAAGATGAAAATTCTTTGAGCCTTGATGGAAGGCCTTCCTTTTCCCAACGGCCTAACAGCGTTTCTGTTGGGTTTCAACCTCTGGGGCGGGGAGCGGTGCCAGCAAAATGCATGCTCCGAAAGGCGGAAACGCTCCTGGAACCTTGCTAGAACCACGGATGGAACCTTTGTGGAACTTTCCTGGGTCACTGGAACGTTGCTAGAACCTTGGTTGGAACATCGTTGGAACCTGTTGGAAACATTTGGAAACTGGTGAAGCCTGGCTGGAACTGGAACCTTTCCGGAGCCGTTGCTGAAACCTTGGTGAATCTTGCTGGAACCTTGCGGGAACGTTGCTGGAAAGGCATTGGAACATTTCTGGAACTCTGCTGGAACCTAGTGAAACCTTGCTGCAACGTGATGAAACCTTGCTGGAACCCTGTTGCTGGAACCTCTGGCTGGAACATTTTGCTGGGGGCCAATGCGGGTGTCGCTTTCGTTTTTCTTTTCACATTGCTTTCGCATTGTTCCTTGCTTTACTTACTGTGCCGGGTTGTGATGTGGAAGTCTGGCTTGAACTTTGCTGGAACCGGGTGGCAGCCTTGCAGGAACCTGTATGAAGACAACTTCTAGGTTTTCTGTTATTTTTCTTGCGGCAGGCAATTAAAGACGGCGATCCCTTGCTGGAACTGTGATGCTGGAATCCTTGCCTGAACCCTCGAAGGAACCTTTGCTGAAACCTAGCATGAACCTTGCTCTCCAGGGTTCCAAGGTTACAAGGTCACGGGGCAAAGCTCCAAGCTTGCACCAGGATCTCACGATGCAGGTTTCCAAGGTTCAAAGATTTATTCAAAATTAAAGGGTTCCAAGATTTTAAGGTTTCAGGGTTCCACGGTTCCAGGATTCCAGGGTCTATCGCTCCAGGCTTTTCAACTTTTTATGGCTCCAAGATTTAATGATGCATGGAGCAGCCCCGCATAATAAAAAACAAAAACTCAAACAAAATCCGCAAATTTTGTGCTGGCCTCCGGAAAGGTGCCTGCAAGACTTCCTGCAAGGAATTCCTGCGGAGCATTCGTGCAAGGTCTACTCTGGAACCCCGTAACCCCGGAACTCTGAAATCTTGGAGTTTTGAAACCATGGAAACCTGCAACCTTGGATTCCTGGAGCCTTGTAACCTTTGAACCTTGGAACCCTGCAACCTTGGAGCTCTAGAACCCTGGAACTTCCGACTCTATGCAAGTCTGGAACTTGCACCCGGAACCCTCAAGCTTCACCTGAGACTTTTACCTAATTTTAAGACTCTGACAATATGGATCCCTTGGTTCATGGAACCTTGGAGCCAGGAAATTTGGAGTGTGGAAGTATAAGGCTGTAGAGTCGTGGAATTGTGGAGCCCAAGGCTTGGCCTCTTGTAACCTTTTTGCCTTGCTAGCCTCCCTGGAAACCGAAAGCCGCGTGAAAAACTGTGAGCCTTTTACCTTGGAAGTTGACGCCTTACTGTGGATCATACTGCTCATATTGTGTCCTTTAAATAAACTGAAGCAACCCTATTGTGTTTTGCATTTGCTTCGCATTGCGCTGGTCATTTCGTTGTTGATGAATCAAGCTAAGTCCCTTACAAGTCTGGAACCTTGATTCTTGGAACCTTGAATCCTGGGAACTTGCAATCCCAGAGCCCTGGTAATCTAGAACTCAGGAACCTTGAAGCTCTCGAAATCTGCAACTTGCAATCCTGGAAACCTGCGACTGTGGAATCACGGAGCCCTGCAAGACCTTGGAACCTTGCCCGGTAACATTGCAACCTTGGAACCCTGGGACCTGCTGTTGGGTTGCAAAGCTGGGTTAATCAAAAATTGTTGTTCCAACCCTTGTTTCTTTGTCGGAGATAAGTTTGGTACATCCTCATCAAAATGGCGGGCGGCAGGGATTGGGCAAGGCTGTCCATTATCCCCTTACCATTTTTGCCCTGGTTATTCGTGGAATTGGTCATAATATTTCGCATAGTCTGGTCAAGAAAGGCTGGCATCGACTTTGATAGAATCTACTACGCTGATGACACTGTTCCACACGCCGCCAATAAAATGTGGCAAACAGAATACTTTGTGCAGTAGGACGAATTTCGAAGCTGGCCTCTGACTAAGCAGGAGTAAATCTTCCCCTCACGCGATGAACGGAAATGACGTGATCAGATTCGATGATGGAACCGAATTCAAAGGTGTACAGAATGTATGTATTTGGGACATCACATCGCCCAACCATTAAACGTGCGACAGGAAGTGGGCCAAAGAATGCAACAAACTATGAACACCTGGTTCAAACTCATACTTTTTTGGGCTGCAAACGGCACCGCTACATGGGAGCTATGTGTTTACACGCGATCGTCCAAAACAAACACATCTATGCGTTAGAAGCTCTTCGCCTTATATACCCAAGCCGCGTTAAAGAAGATAGATGCTTTCCACCGCCGTGGGCTTCAATCCATTTTAGGACTGGAGACCGCTTTTGTTAATCATCGGAGCACTACTGAATTGGTGCTGAGGACTGCTTCTGACCACTCGAGACATGAAATACAGTTTTTCTCGGGCCTCCTCCTCAAGAAACGCGTTGCTTTTAGAACCACTGATAGCGATCCATTACGACAGACCACCGATGCACCCAGTACAGCGTGCAGCTATCCAAGTGGAAAAAGGAAGGTAGGAAGTCTGAGGCAGAAATGGTGACAATTTACGCATAGATATATTTGGGACAATCTTTCGGACGAACGAACGGGGTACGAAAACACAACCAGGCAAAACCACAAAATTCGTCAATCGGCTCTCGCACGGACCTTTTGAATGCAGTCGCAACGCGGGCCCAAGGGCACTTGAATGCCCACGGCTTCATGAATTGATAAGCTTAAATTTTCAACGGGCGACACTTATTGAACATCTTCGATTATTGACGGGCTTCAAATATTCAAGGGCTTCAGTTTTTGGACAGCTTCGAAAGTTTGAATGGCCTCAGCTATTGAGAGCGTTCAATTATTTAAGGGCTTCTGTTTTGGAAGGGCTTCAACTGATGAAGGGCTTCATTTTTTGGAAGGCTTCAAATTTTGAACAGCTTCTGTTATTGAAGGGCTTCAATTATAAGAACGTCTTCAAACAATGAAGTGCTTCAGTTTTTAGGAGCTTCAAGTATTGATGGGCTTTAAATTTTGAAAGGCTTAGCTTTTTGGAAGGCTTGAATTTTTGAACGGCCTCAATTATGGAAGGGCTTCAATTATTGAAAGGCTTGGCTTTTCGAAGGGCTTCAAGTCTTGAGCGGCTTCAAAAATTGAATTGCTTCCAATATTGAAGAACTTCAAATTTTGAAAGGCTTGACTTTTGAAGGGCTTCAAGTTTTGAATGGCTTCAAGTATTGAAAGGCTTTAATTTTGAACGGCTTGAATGATTGAAGGGCTTGACATTTTGAAGTGCCTGAATGTTTGAAGCGGTTCAATTATTGACGTTGAAAGGTCTCCCTTCTGAAGAGTATCATCTATCAAATTTCTCAGAGGTGCCGCATATGCAAAAACATGTTTTTCCAAGATTGCCGGATTTCTTCAATATACAAGTAGAGCCCGGGCAAGCCGGATGACGGAAGTTTCGGAAGGGAAAGCCTATAGCAACGATGGCCGTTGCCCCCGTGATCTCTTGGAACTCTTTTTCCTTGAAATTTCTTTTTTCTCGACAGCTTGTCTGATGCTGCCACTTTCTCTTGATCCGGCTTGCCCCTGACACGTCTGAATCTTGACAAACCTTCCGGTTGCTCTCTGCTTGTCTGGGCGTCTTTTTCTCCCTGACATGTCTCTTCCAACTTCCAAAAACCACCGTACAAAGCTGGTTCCCCACATCATTGCCGGGAAACACTGTGTGCGAGAAAACACAGGGTGCCGCGCGATTCCTACCCAAGCATCACCTTGACGAAGCAATTCCATTGCGATCTGCAACCACTGCCTTGCAAAGCACATTCTTCCTGCCCGCAACGGCACACAAGATCAGGTCCGCGCAACGGTGCAAAATTTGTGCTCGTTTGTCGTTTTCTTCAAAACAATGCTCATGGCTGGTGGAAAATCTGTGCTCATCTGGTGCTTTTTATCTTCAAGATGGTGCTCCCAGCTGGTGCAAAATTGGTGCTCATCTGGTGCATTTTCTTTTCAGAATAGTGCTCCTAGCTGGTGCAAAATGTGCTCATGTGATGCCTTTTATTTCTCCTCAAAATGGCGCTCATAGGTGGTGCAAAATATACCGAGATATGCTCATGCTGCCGCAGCAGCGCAGTCGAGAAGAAAAATGACTCAAAGTTTGCTAAAAGATGGGTGCTTCTCTGGTGCTTTTTTCAGGCCAAACTGTAGTCGAGCCGGGGCAAAATTTATGCTCATCTGGTGCAAAATGTGTGCTCATCTGGTGCTTTTTTGGTTCAAAATTGTGCTCGTAGCTGGTGCCAAGAGAGGAAGGCTGGAGGTGGATGTATGTGTGGAGGATGCGAGTTGATGCGGAGTGGAAAGGTGTGGCACAGGGCGAATTCGTAGAGAAGTTGGCTCAAAGATTGGCCAAAGAAAAAATGACCGTAGCATACCGTAGCAGACGTTTATGCAAACCATTTTGGGGCTTCATGTCTGGTGCTTTTTTGACAAAGCTTTTAATACAAAACCATTTTCGAACTGTTATTGGGCGGGGGGCTAGCCCAAGGTATGCATCCCACCTGGTAGCCGAACTACGTACGCATGACTTGACACAATATGTCCGCACCACTCAAGCACCCAGTACTTGCTTTTCCGCCTTGGCGCCGCGCCCGCTCCAGCTTCAACTGGTGAATGCTTCAGTGAAACTTTGCGGGGCGTTGTTCCGTGAAGCCCACAGCTCAATTTGGCGACAGAATTTGTTCGGGTTATAGGTGCTTGCCGTTTATTTCGAAGAGGCCGGCTGGAGGGGTGCCATTAGAGATGGCCGGGTTGCCTCGGCAGCACTGCAAAGTTGAGCGAAAGAAAATTCGTTACACTTCAAACTTCTCTGGTTGCAAAATTGCGCGCCGGAAACTGTCAAGCAAAACCCCCGTACCGTATGAGATTAGGCAAGGCCTGTGTGCACAAGTTTCGGCCGCCCAGCTTTCGATCACTAGGTTTGAAGTATTCCGGCGTTTCCCGATTCCTTTTTGTACCAAGGCGCCGCTCAAGTACTGCTTGGCATCTGACTTCATATTTGCACTCCCCGGGATCACGAGTGCACCGTCGAAAGCCACAGTTGACGGAGGCAAGTGGCATCCAGGGCTCAGCATGCTCCGCCCTCCTGTGTGGGCGCCTCGCAAGGGCAGAAGGACGTCTGGTTTTTTTATCATTGCGTGTTAATTCGATAATCAAAAAACAAAGGAAGAGACCTGCCCATGACCTGCCCTTTGAAAGAAATGGGGCGAAGAAAAAAGTCGCATTGGGGTGCAAAGGCACGTCGCAAAAAAACATATATTGCATAATAGAGGACATGGGGACAACGATCAACTGATAGCAGTGAGCCTCGGCCAACCTTGACCGCACTGTATGCTAAACTGGCAGCAGCGAACTTGTGAGAATAGAACGCCCCGCCTCATCCAAGGAGCGGAGAAAGTTGCTGTGAAGTTTCTTGGAAAATGACAACAACACGAGCAAAATAATTACGGCTTGAAACCAAAGGGCGATTAGAGGCTTGTCGGGAACCGCCTTTATCAACACACGAAATTATGCGAAGAAAACCATTGTGCACCATGCCTAGGTAGACGTCATCTCCGAGCGTGATCATGTCGAGCTCGGGGCAGCCCAGGAAACCTTTCCAATGGATCTGTACATCTTTTCCAACTTGAGCACCGCCTGCCTGTGGGAGCGTCATGGCTGCTAGACCGTCAGCCAACATGCATTGCCCACAAACTAACCTGCTGTTGCAAAGGGAAGCAGCAAGACTTAGAATTACAAGGCCCGCGGCATGTCATGCAAAAACAGAGCTATCCACACCCCGGCCCTGTCCTTAGCAAGCCAACTGAGCAAGGGCGTTAGGGAATATGGCTTCAAGGCTCCCACATTGTGCGGAGTGTTCACGCAGGCAGAAGCCTCAGCAATATCAGCCACGATTTACAAAGACATCAGGATACAGCATGACAGCAAGAAATTGCGCATATAAATAGAAACACAAACGCAGCACACAGCCCGATCAAAAAGACACGACGCGACAACGCAACAGCCTTCAATATGCACCACCGGCTCCAACAGAACCCACGCATATACACATGCTTTGTACTGCATCACCGGGCAAAACGTTGCGATGGATTACATCGCGCCAAGGCATCTACCCCCTGTACTCTCTCCACGGGCGGCGAATCCGTAAGCGATTCGATTTGTAAATGCCAAGGATTGGTGATAACGCTCAAACATGGTTGAAGTTGAATCATTTTCAGGAACCAACATTGAACATAAATTATATGTACATATATATATATATATATTGAAACAGGTTGAAAGGCTTCTACGTGGTATGGCATCATTTTGAACCATCTTCTATCAAGTGGCAGAAAAACGTCTGATACCGGGGTCATTGTTTTTTGTTTTTGGATATTTTTTTTTGGATGGTTTTTGTGATGCTTGACAAATGCCACGGATTGGGATGTGCGGCCAAGCCCAGCGTGCATTTTCCTTTACCCGGGATTATCCCGCGAAAGTGTCGCGCGCGGCATTTAAAAAACTTTTTCAGCACAACAAAAGCTGAGTTTACCGAATTCTTGATAAACATTTTTTCAAACATGGTACAAATTTGGGCCCGCAACCTGCGAAGCAATTCTGCTGTCTTGTGGGGGGATGTGACGCGGGAAAAAAATGGCGGGAATACGAAGGGGACCTGGATCATGTGCAATGGTAAACTTAATGCGGTTTCTACGTGGTGTCCGCATCGTAATACATGACTGCGTTCAACAGATAGCCGAAACCTTAAAATAGAGCAAACTTGAGCAACCCATTGCAAAAAGAAAGCGCTCCAGCGAGCAGAGAAAATTTGCATGAAAAAACGGGCAAAAGTAACGCGCAAAAACTGCAAAAATGAAAACAGCCAAAAAGCTCAAGAGGCGAGAAGAAGAAGAGGCGAAAAGACGTAAAGAGGCGAGACGAATTGAGAAGAGGTAAGTAAGAAGAAGCGAGAAGAGCGTGTTGAGAGTGGAGGTGAGAAGAGTTGAGAATAGGTGAGGGGAGTTGAGAAGAACTGAGAAGAGCTGAGAGGAAGTGAAAAGAGTTGAGAGGAGGTGAGAGAAGCTGAAAAGCACCACTGCCACTGCTATAGTATTATAGGCAAGCCTTGCCTGTCATTTCTATAAGAACGCGGCTTCTTATTGGAATCTTCCGTCCCCCACTTTGTGCGGGCTTTGCTTGTATCTGACATAAATTCCACGTTACCTGACGTATTCCTTCAAAGTCAAGCTGACATTTTGTTTGAAAAAGTATGAAAAAGTGTCAAATTATGAATACTATATGACATCTATCTCACATACACATCTATGCTGGCGTTCTATTGACAATATCTCACATATTTTCTGAAATTTCACCTGCCTGGCATATGTTAACATACCATCTGACATATTACCTGACAGGTTATCTGGCACCTTATCTGGTATTCTATCTGCCATCACTTCTGGCATTCTACCTGGCGTCTTATCTAGCATTCAACTCTGACATACTATCTGGCATTTGCTCTGGCATACGCCGTGACATGCTATTTGATACATAGCCTGACCTTTTTCCTGCATCCCACCTCACATATGCAAGCTTTCTATCTCTCTATCTAACACATTCTGACACATTCTGACACTCACTCTGGCCCTCACCCTCACCGTCTCCCTCCCTATCCCTCCCCATCCTCCCTCCCTTCCTCCCTCTCGCCCTCTCTCCCTCTCTCCTTCTCTCCCTCTCTCCCTCCCTCCCCCTGTCTGGTCTGGTCTGATCTGGTCTGGTCTGTTTGCCTGCCTGTCGGGCGAGACCGCCAAGCAGGACTCCATCCCCATCCTGTTCGGGCCCGGCGCCTAGACAGCTGGCGAGCTTGCCATAGTGTTCAGGGCCGGGCGCTGGCGAAAGCATACAGCGACGGAGCTGAGGGTGCGGGTGTTGCAGCAGGCGGGAGAACGCGACTTCTTATTACAATCTAGAAAATTCCTTTGGTACACACAGGGTGGGCACGCACGCACGCGCACACGCACGCGCACACGCTCACGCTCGCACACACGCACACGCACAAGCACACACACACACACGCACGCACGCACGCACGCACACACACACACACACAAGCTCCTGAGCGGTCACGAGAGCCGCACTCAAAGGGTGAGGAACCCTGCGGGTAGCAGTTGCCCCCGACGTTCCACTGTGCTTGCCATCTGGTGGCTTTCGTTGTGGCGGCCTGGTGCTGCGATCGCTGCTGCAGATCCTGTGACTACTTTTCGGCGATTGACTTCACCTTCCTTCTCTACTTTGTCTTCTTAATTCTGGCCGATCTGAGGGGGTGGCTCCCCGTGACTGGTGGATGGGGTGGGCTCCCATAATCTTCTCTGGCCTGTGGATTCAAATAATTTTGGGTATTGCAATTACATTGACTGGCTTGGTCACACTGCTGTTGGACAAAGCTCCCTTCGGTGCTGGCGGGATTCTCTCATTTGCAATTTGCTCAATTTTGCTCTACACCAAAGAGATTTTTGCCTTGCCTCTCCATCAAGAAGATCAACAGACGAAGACCGCTAGCCGGTCCCAATTCCGGCCATCAGGACACCGACGAAGAGCTCTTCTTGTCTTTTGGACTCTTTTTGGATACAACTTTTTTGGTGGACTGATGAGGAGTGAGGGTTTCATCACTTCCATGGGTGATGAGAGAGTGGATGCCTCTGACCAGACTTTTGACACTTGGCTTTCCACGAAACAACATGGATGGGAACCCAGAAAGATTCAAGAATCGAACCAGACTGGTTTTCATAGACAAGTTTGCAAAAGGAGTTTCAAACGAGCTGTGACCAGGGCGAGAATTCACGGAATCACTTGGTATAAGGGTAGATTGTATACGGCATCGCAGCTTGGCACACAACAGGAACCTCAGGCTGTTCCCAAATCCAAGAATGTGAACCCCCCCAAAGCTATTCAGAGAAGACGTTTGACATGTTTCTCCTGGAACTGCAATGGGCTACCACCAACTCACTGGGACTTCTTGACAATGTGGCTGGAGCAGCAAACTGTCGATATTCTTCTCCTTCAGGAAACTCACTGGCAGTTCTCTAGCGACTGGATGTCCAAGGGATACATGATGGTGCACTCGGGCAACCAGACAAATCAGGCTGGACTTTTGTGCATGGTCTCAAAACGTATTTGCCATCCATCAGATCTATCCTGGCATGAACATATCCCTGGACGCGTTTTACAGCTGAGAATCCATGGGGGGTCAAGATGCATAGATATCATTAATGTCTATCAATTTACTTGTATCCCTAGTCACATGGAATCTAGAGAACGCCTTTGGCATCAACTGTTTACTTTGCTCACCACGTTGTCAAAGAAGAATGTTTTGCTCATGGCCGGTGACTTCAATTGTTCTGCAGATCAGAGAACCAACGCTGTGGGATATCCGACATTTGCCAAAGACGGCATACGCTGTCATGGGCCGAGACATCCAGATGCTGATCATTGGAAACAACTTCTTTTGCAATTTGATTTGATGGCTCTCAATACCTGGAATGCTGGAGATGGACCCACTTATGAATTTTGCAATCATTCATCCAGAATTGACTACATCTGCATTCGAAGAGCTCATGCGGATCAAATAGCAAGAGACGTTAAACAGCTCAGGGACTTCGCACTGGTCCCCATCACTGGCGCTTTTCATGTACCACTGATGACCACCATCAGGCGTGAATGGTTTCCTGAACACAAACAGCAAAACAGTGGATGGTCGAGACAACAACGGCTTCAACTTCACCAACATTGCAACAAGCAGGACACAGTTTTTGACATCTTTCATGCACAGGTGAATGCTGCTGTACGTCGCCTCGAGGAAACCAATACATCAGATCTTTCACTGCTACATGAGACCTTGAATCAGTTTTCTGGCAAACCATTCCAACATGATCAAACCCACAAAATTGACAGATTGGATGTCGGGCCTTTTAGACGATTCCAGGAACACACATTGCAGCTGAGACGAGTACGAACTCGAGATCTGGCTGGACTCTTCAGAGCATGGTTTCATGTTAGTTGCAGATGCAAAGCAAGAAATCTTATGGCCCAAACCTCAAAGGCCGCTCGAAAACACAGACTGGATCAGGTCTATGATGCTGCTGACAGAGCAGAACGAGCCCAAGATCACTTTACCCTGTTTCAGGCAATCAGATCCATTGTACCCAAACAGCCACAGAAGCGTATCTTGCTCCGTTCACTGCAAGGTGAACTCCTTGGACCAGATGAAGCTGCTGACTGGTTACAACAATGGTTCCATGACCTGTACTCAGAAGGAGTATCTCATTTTCCAGTTGAACCTTTTGCATGGCCATTCACTATTGAGGAATTCACACATGGGCTACAAACCCTGCCGACTCATAAGGCCTTGTCCCCCCAGTTCTCACCAGCGCCCTTCTGGAAGTATGGAGCTGAGGCTATTGCCCATTACCTTGCACAGATGCTGAATGATTGTTGCAAGGTTCCGGGTTTTCCTGCAATGTGGGGAGTGGGCAACCTGGCCCTGCTTGTCAAGCCGGGCAAACGAGGCCAACACCCCTCGGAATTGCGCCCGATTGCCCTGTTGGAGCCGACTGGGAAGATAACTTTAGGCTTGGTCACCAAAGCCATCCAGCAACAATTACAGCACTTTTTGAATCGATTGCCACAATTTGCTTATGCTGGAGGCCGTGGCACTGATGATGCCATACATCGACTTGCCAACCACTGCAGGCTGGTAAGGCAAATGGTGAGTGAGCTGAGTTATCCACTACACAGACAACAAATGGGCATGCCTGCTCCCTCCTTGATTGGTGGGATGACACTGTGTCTTGATTTAACCAGGGCATTTGACATGGTAGATAGATCACGTTTATTTGCAGGTCTGATTTCTCTTGGAGTAACAACGGATATTATCAGCCTTTTGCAATGTGTCTACAATACCACGGCCTATGAGTTCGAACACAGAGGGGCTCACAGAACAGTCAAAACCCATCGAGGCATCAGACAAGGCTGCAAGGCGGCCCCATGCCTCTGGACAGTTTTTATCTCAGGTTTGATGACAGAACTTGCCAACAAGATTTCACCGCAGTTTCTTCTTCTCTGCGTGACGATTTTTGCAGATGACATTTGCTCGCATAGCACATTTGACAATGAGGAATCTTTTGAGACCCTGTTGCATGCGTTTGGCACTCTCCTTGACCTGATCGAGGGCGCCAATCTTGAACTGAACTTGGCAAAGACCACCATTACTCTCAGAATGACTGGAAAATCAACTGGGAGGATTCAGAAGAAATTCATGCTCAGGACACAAAATGGTACATTCATCAAGATTCCACGTTCAGATGGTTCATTTACAAAGATCAAATTGGTCAGATCCTTCAAATACCTGGGAGTCATGCTGTCATATCACAATTTTGAAAGAGACACAATGAGGCTGCGATTGAAACACAGCGAGCAGACGTCTCATCAGCTACATCGCTGGCTTTTCACTCAACGCTTCAGTGTCAAGCAAAGAGTCAAGATATGGTACCAATGTACATATGCTTGCTTACGATATGGGCTCATAGCCACAGGATTTACCGATGTTACAATCACCTCATTTTACAGATTCAGCATCAAGCAATTAAGAAGAATCCTCCGTGAACCTGTCCATCTCACCAAAGAGAACAACTGGTCATTTTTGCACAAACACAACCTGCCTCATCCCCTTCTGCGCTTGCGTGATCTTTGCCTTCAAACAGCCAGACGCACCTTGCTCAGACATCAAAACCTTCAAGATGATGACATTCTTCGACTTACTCCCTTGCCGAACTATGACATTTTGATTCAGGTCATTGACAAGGTGTACGAGCAAGTGCATGCTGATCTGACTGCAACAGAGGCCCACCACACCGTTGCCTCACATGCATGCAATATTTGTGGAATGACCTTCTCCACATTGACTTCATTGCGTAGGCACTGCACTGTGGATCATGGACAACGATCAGGCAAGCTCAGATTGATGACGATGCAACCAACCCCTGCAGTTCCAACATGTCCAAGATGCGGTGAGAGATTTACCACATGGCACAGATTTCAATATCATGTCACTTTTGTTTGCACCAGCGCCTTGCAGGAGATCGATCAGGTAGAACACCGCTTGAGGGTGCAGGAGCTCTTGCAATTTGCCAGAGCACATCAAGTTGCAGCCCTCTGTCGCAATGCAGTGCTTTTGATGTACTTTCTCCATCATTGCGCCATCTGTGGGAAATTTCATTCCACTGTTACTGGATTGATGCGACATTGGAATGATGATCATGCACAGACGTTTCAGCATCATCTTCCTGCTCTTCAGTTTTACTGCGCTCATGCGACAGTGAGTAATCCCTGTGAACTTTGCTCAGTTTCGTACACCAGATATCACAAGTGCATCATCTGGAGACAACTGGCAATGCTTCTTACAGAAATGGATCTTACAGCAGTATACTGTGACATTGCAGAGACAGAGAAGCTGATCTGTAAGACCTGTGGAAAGGCCTACACGACCAAACATGGACTGGCGCAGCACCTCCAGCGATGTCACAAAGCTGAGCAGGCTCTCCATGACAATAACTGGAAGCTCTTGGAAATCACTTGCCTGATTGATCAGGCAGTGCAGACCAACAGGGCCGAGAGCTTGCTGGACGACCCTGATATCCTGCAGCACATCAGTGCTCAGTGTTTAGCCTGCAGTAAGACATTTCGAAGAAGACAGGATACTTCCAGACATGTGAAACAAGGGCACCCATCTGAATGGGCAGAGGTTGAACGCATGGCCGCTGAACTTGCCACACGACACAATCCAGAACAGAAATGTCATTGCATTCCAGCACAACATCATGCCAAACATGTGTGCTTGGTATTTCACCAATTTGCTCTGGCCAGGCTGCTTTGGGAACGTGAGCAACAAGCTGATGCCGCCACGATGCCTCCCAACTTGGCGCTCACCTCTCAAGAGCGTATGGAGCAATTGCTGTGGTCGGGCTTTGTGCACCTTTTATATCGGCTGCCAGTGCTGAAGCTTGCATTGACTCTGCATTGCCAGATTTGTGGTCATGTCAGCAGGTGTGGTGATGAACTGGCCCGCCATCTTTACCAACATCACGAAGCACTGGTGGCTGAGAGCTCGACGTATCAACAGCTGCTCACATGGGTGTTGTTCCAGGACTTTGGCTGCGCTTGCAACCCCACCAGGGGATTTGGCACTCCGGGTCACATGTGCACCGCACTGCTTCAGGCAGCGATGTTGGGAGTCCAGGCACACTGGCAACTTTTCCTCCCATGGACCTTCAGGACCAATGAATTGATGTCACACATTGGTGACCTCTTGACCTTGACAGACCTCAAGAGGATTTCATTGTGTCTTCTCACGAGGCAGTTCGACAAGCTCTGGCGAGACGGTGCCCTGATGAACATGCTCAAAAGCCACTGCACAATTTGTGGTGAATCAGTTTCCCTGCAATACATTATTGTGCATTTGCGCTTGGAACATCAATTGGGCCCCAATGACCTGCACCCGGTCGTGGTGCAACTTTGCAGGATCTTCGGGGCTGAGCACCCAGAAGATCCATATTGCGATCACTGCCAGGAGCTTCTGCCGACACTGGATGTGCTCACATTTGATCCAGTGCCCGAATTGCACTTGCCTGGATGCCCCCTGATCTTGCATTTGGCGGCCTTCTTGATGCATCCTGTGCTTCATCGGAAGCCACTTGACCCCTTGGCTTGGCCGTCACCTCAGGATGTGGAAGCTGCCTTCCAACGTCAGGAGCATCAACGCTTGCTTTTCAATGCCTGGAACTCAGACACCACTGGTCAGGATTTCGATTTGTTGGCTACATGCGGCATGCTCATGATCAAAGACGACACCCTTCGTGACATCATCAAGCATGAATGCCTTATGTGCCACAAATTTTTCATCATGCCTGGCGCGCTTGTGAAACATTTGCAACAACATGATTTCAAACAGCTCAACACGCTGTGGTGTCTCTACAGATTGCAGCTGATATGCCAGCCCTGCCTCTTCTGTGGCTCTGACCAGCATGAGGAGTCCCGGGTGTGTCCAGCGCTTTTGAATCTAGCAGTTCTCCTCACCAATGGCCGACGATCTGGACAAAGCGAGTACGATTTGGAGTGGCCTACTGACTCCAGGCCAGCTCCTCAGCCTTGGCATCAAAGAAGAGGCAGAAAACAAGCCCAACAAACGCCAACGGAAGAAGGACCGCGGTTCATCTACAACAGCTTCCAGATCGGACAGCTCAGACAACACAGCAGCGATGGTCAAGGTGATGGCCAAGATCCTCCTCCGCCACGAGGACACGATCCATGTCTTGCTTCAGGAAATGGAATTTGTGTTGTTCCTCAAGCCGGGGGAGGGCAGCCTACTGCCAATCTTGATGGCCTGTCACAAGGAATGGCAAGAAGGTCCCAAGACCCACACCTTGCGACACACCATGGCTCTCACGATGATCTCAACGCTCAAGGAGCGGCTGGACCGCCTGCAGGGAGCGCCTGCCAGTGCGGACGTGGTGAAGGACTGCATTCGTTTCAACCTCATCGATGCGAGCCAGCAGATGCCGTATCTCAGGTGGGATGCCAATCACCACCAGTTGGTTCCGAGCAAGGAGTCGCCGCTGCCCATTGGAGAGGTGAGCAAGATCCTCCAGTCCATACTCCTGATCCTACAATCGGAGACGGAGATCACTCTCAGGTTTCATGCCCTGAGCAAGCTCCAGATGGAGGAGTCGGAGGGAAAGGCCATCCCCTTCCTATGGACAGTGGGAAGTCGAACCCAAGGGGAGCTGTGGAATTTGCTGCGCAAAATATCATATCACAGCGTCTGGCAACTTGTGAGGTTGACGCTGCGACCACAGAATCAGCAAAGAACCAATTTGGCGAAACAATTGGGACGGATGATGTAGATGATCGCCCCAAGCATTTGGTGAGAATTCTTGTGAATGACACGGCCACCATGTGCTATGTCAATTCGGCAATGCAAGCACTGGCTTGGTGCACCCTGTTATGCAAGGGCCTCACACCTTCTTGCTGGGCATATGGCTTTGAGCTTTTGAGGGGCTTGTGTCAATGGAATCCCTTTCCGTTGAATTTGAGAACTTTTCAGCCTTTTCTTTGGCTGCTCTTTGGGGCTTTCACGGCAGAGGATTTGACTGCCCAACAGGACATTTTGGAGTTTGCAACCTTCATCATTGATCGAATGGGCCCTACTTTCCTCTCATGCCGATGGTGTACGAAATTCCAGTGGGTCACCAAGGAGTCACACCCCTTGCTTGACAGTGAAAAAGGCGATCGATTTGCACCCATCCTGATGCGTTTTATTGATCATACGGTTCCTCAGTGCACACTTCGTGACTTGATCTCATTTTGGCATGATTCATCAGGTCTTTGTCGAGCAAGTGACCAGGCAAGTCGATGCCTCGTTTTGATGTTCGATCGGCACATTGAAGGTCAAAATCAGAAATGCATTCAAGCAATTGACATCGCAGATGGCACAGTGGAATTTCCTTGCTTTGCAGATGCTGAGGGACAGATTCAATTTCTCACTTTTCACATTGCGGCAGTGACTTTTCACATTGGACATGGACCCAACACTGGACACCACAGAACAGCTTTGAAGTACCACGGTAGCTGGCTGATCTATGATGATAACAAACTTCCAGACCATGTCGATCACTTGACGGCTGAAATTTTGTGCAACATGACCATGACTTGGCTTGTCTATCCAGACACCCTCTCTGTCAGGACGATGCATGCTCGACCAGGCAGCAATGTGGATGCAACGACATCTACTCCCAGCGGTGCAAGCACACTTCAGTCTCTGCTGCCACAGTCGAAGACTCTGGAGACCTCATCCGGAGGTAGCATTGCGGGCCCTGTGGCCCCCTCAAATATGGCCATTTCAACGATGAATGAGGCCTCTGCAGAGGACACACCAGTGATTCAGGACACCAAGCGTGCCCGCACAGGACAATCTGAACCAGCTGGGACCGAACGGTCTGATGAGGCACTCTCCTGTGAAGTTTCTTCAGCTGAAGCGTCAGCCAGTGCGATGACACACTAAGGACCTATGAAACTGGAAGCAATGATTGCTCCTCTGTGGCAGCTGACTGGCTGCGTTGGGGTACAGACTATGCTGCTGTGAGCCTTGCACAATGGCGGCTGCTGCTGCTATCTTCATATGAGACTGCGCTGCGCTTTGCTGCTGATGGGCAGAGTGGTGCATGCAAGCGCTGTAGCACGGTGAGTACTGAGCTGCGACTGATGCCATGAGAGAGGGCGTTAGGACTTTGCCATTTCACCCATTTCTCCCTTTTGCATTTAATTTGGTTTCAATATTTCTCCCGGCACTTACCTTTCCTACTAACAACCACCTGTAGGAATTTTGGTATCACTTGTGCCCTAATGCCTCTAGAGGCTTCCAGTCTGGTAAGACCCATCAACAGAAACCGGACGTCCAAATGTTTCTGGTATGGGCCACATGGAAATCATGTGATAGGGTTCGAGCCTGCTGACACGAAAGGTCATGGGGTCCCAAAAAACACACACACACACACACACACACACACACACACACACACACACACCACACACACACACACCACACACAACACACACCACACACAACACACACAACACACAACACACACACCACACAACACACACACCACACAACACACACACCACACAACACACACAACACACAACACACACAACACACAACACACACAACACACACACACACACACACACACACCCACACACCCACA